>CAJNOQ010003749.1:0-19217 GCA_905250885.1 Didymodactylos carnosus
TCTGAATAGTCTGAATAATATCACTTTTGAGAAGGAGAATAGGGCAAGTGACTATAACAATAGGAAAAAGACTTCATTTTTGACTTAAGTAATTTTTGGAGAAAATAAATCTCGTGCAGTTTTGTCAGGATGAGCAATAAATAAGGTAGTGCTCAATTATTTCTACTTCTTCGCACTCACACGAAGGATCATCTCTTAAGCTACGCGTATGCAAATCATAGTTTAACTGTATAAGAACTACTTTACAAATGTTTGATTTTGGTCGAGTCATAAAGGTTTTCTTAACTATACCAGAACAACTTTACTTGGAAAATGTTGAGTTTGGGGATATCGATAAAACAAAGAAGATTCTCCCATAACCGATTTGATTACGAAGAGTTTTAAATACAGCCACTTGATAGACTTTTTTAAGGGCTATCAAATGTCCATCTTGTTGTTTTTTGTTTCGCAAAATACGAAGAACTAAAATCAAGGATGCCAACTGAAAAACAAGTAAAGGTAGATAAACTACGGGAAAAGCGGGAACTAAAATTGAAAAAATTGTTTTTTGGGTTTCAAAGTAATAAAGATTAAAACTTCGCTTCGTAGTCTTTCTTCTATATTCTTTTATCTTTACAGTATATAAAAGAATGTTTAATATATTTTTTGTACAGAATTTCACGGCGCATCTTTTAAGAAAACAATAAAGTTTAGGGGATGAAATCCAACTGAGATATGAGCAAAATACTAAGTGATTGATTTATTCTGAAGCATCCGTTATATAAGAGTTATCTGTTGATCTCTTCTTTACTATCTAGAAAATACAGCTTTAAAGAATTCCGGACTAGGTAATGAGTTGTGTGAAGAAATGAACTTAAATTTAACACAGACGAAAACCACTAACCAATACAAGAATCATCATTCATCTTCAACAGACGGAAGCTTTGTGAATATGTCGTGAAATGTTATTATTGATAAATGATTTCTACTAATCATGTACACAGTATTACAAACAAGTTTAGAAGATAAGTTAGCTATTTCATTACCTTATAAAGTGAAATTTAATGGATTAGTCTTTTTTCACAATAGGATTAATATGATCGATAAAATGAAGTAGTCTTTTGTAGCTGAAAATTTGATAGAAGATGATCATCACCGGTTAATAATAAATTGATCTATAGTCAGTCCAAAGTAACTAATAACAAAATCCATATGTTTATTTTACTCTCCGATTAAATTTGACAAGAATAAATCACTTAATATTCACAACAATGATCATCCTCAATATATTACTTATTTCATCATGTACATTAAATTTCTGGGACAAATACATATACGTAACACATATTTTCACTATATACACACACACACATACAGAGTGAAAGAAAGAAAAGAACAAACTACATTCGTCATCCAATTTTATTACATCAAAAAAAAATTGATTATTGCATCGATGCACAAGTTACACACAAAAGAATATAGAACAATTTGAACAGTACGAAAAAAAGAAAAAAAATTAAAGAAATATTATATATTATACACATGCTGTCAACTATATTTTCTCATTCATTTTTAAGACATCACCTGATCACTATAGCATCCGATCAAAGAAGATAAAACACCATCATATGATAAATATTTTCTATAAAATAAATGTGTATTTCTATAAAATAAATTTTCACTTTACAATAATTAATTTTCCTCGATCTGAATAATTACAAAAGGACCAAAACCGATCGCCTAATTGGGCAGATCACACGAATTTTTCAGTACATAAAGAGGCAAAAATAAATGTCCGTCTATTGAAAAAAAAGCATTTTCATTTTTAACGCTGATTCTCAGTCTAATATACGATTTGGTCGCTAAAACTTTTCTCGATAGAACTGTGAAAATTTAATTAAAACTCACATCCATCTACTAGTGCAATAGCGTTTTTTTTCACTTAAAAAGGTAAACATTTTCGCTCTGTTCTTCTTTTGATGACTAATTAGCGCTGATTAACATTGCTTTATTTTTTACAAAACTTTCATTCGAAGAAATTCTGATGTAGAACATGTTAAGTGATTCGTTTAAGAACCTTTCCATAGCTTTTACTAAGATATGAGACTTATTTTACGAAGACTGAAGGGTGCAGTAAAATAAACAGTAAAAATCTATTCTTTAGTTCTCAAAAGGTTATTTTTAATGGATAACTTAACATGAACTCTACATCAGAATTTCTTCGAATGGAAATTGATAATAATTTTGTAGAAATTGGATTTTCACAGATCCATCGAGAAAAGTCCTACGGATCAAAACACATATTAGATTTGTGACCAGCATCAAGAGTAATACCTTATCAAATGTACTAGAAAACCATAGGACATTTGAGGTAGTTTTCGTGTTAATTTGACATAACTCTCCTCTCTCTTTCTCTTGTTACCCGTTCTTCTGGAGGTAAGCGTAGTGGTTTTCTGTTATTTTAACTCTTTCGTACTTTTTACTACCAAATGATCGTATAAAGAGAAAAGAGACAAAGAGAGATGGTTTTTTTTCTTTCTTTCGTCTCAGCATAAAAGTACAAACACGTGTATGTTTAGAGAAAAAAGGTATCATTAATATTGTTGTTTTCGTTTTGGTTTTTTCCTTCTGATGACAGTTCAAGGAAAATTACGAATAATGCGTTACACAAAAAAAAAAAAAAAAAAACGAGATTCAACTGCTATTATTTTTGCGGTTACACGCACAACGAGAGCCATTGTTTGTCTTTTTTTTTTTTCTTCTTTTTCTGTTGTTAGTAAATAGAACTGTTGCATGAGAGTTATTAATTTGAATAATCAGAAAAGAGAAAGAAGAAAAAAAAATCGTTGTTATTACATACGGTTTGGTTAATATGAACACTAGATGTCAACATGGTACTTCACTAATAAAATTTAACCTGCCATTTCGGACAAAAATAAAAGAAAAAAAAAAACAGTAGAAAAAAATTTTTTTTTTTTCTTTTTAAAAGCAACCATACAGTAGTAAGAAGAAACAAATAATAATATTTCTCATCTGTTTTTTAAAAAATTTGTTAAAAAAGAAGAAAAAAAAATGCTCACATGCAATCTCACAACACATAAATAAATAAAAGAATATGTATCGGGGTAAAATATTAGCTGCCAAGCAACTCCTCTTCTTTCTCCATCTACAGAAATCTCTCTTATTTTGTTGGATGAACGAACAGTTACATAGAAATTTTCTTTATTATCATTCTATTGTGTGTTATATTGAAGAAAAAAAAGCTACAAAAAACAAACATTTTCGTACCTTCGAATCAAATGTATTTTTTTTTTCTTTAAATTCAAATTCTAATCTACTCTATTGACAACTAAGACAATTTATTTATTTTTTGTTTTTCTTTTGTAACCAGTGCAACAAAATTTTTGGCGGGGTTATTCTCCATGCGGGTTAAAATTCTCTTCAATCCAATAATTTAAACCCGTGCCAAAAAAAAAAAAAAAAAAAACAACAACTTTCAACCTAATAGATACCAAACATTTGTCCTTGACGTATGTTATCGTTTATATGATGATGGGAAACATCATTTCACACAGTATTCGCGTTTCTTAAATATATATTCATCTATCAATCGAAACATAAAATAAAATATTATACAGAGTATAAAAAAAGAAAACGTTAAAGTATATCAATTTCTTCTATATCATCATTTGTTAACATTTTTTATTTTAACTCTGTTTTATTTCGTATGCTTTCTATTTTTTATAAAATAAATATTGGACAAGCCCAAGAATTATTGTTTCTCTTTCTACAGATATTATAATAAATGAGAAACATAAACAAATTCTAATCTATATGAATAAACATTATTTTACTAGATCTATCATTCCATTTGGATAACTCAAGTTTTCAAGTTTGAAAGTTAATTTAGAAAAAAAAAATTGTATAATAACTCATTAAACAAAAAGTGTAAAAATGAACAATTTAAGTAAAATTAACTAGAAAATGATAAATTTAAAAAAATAAATTATTTTATTCTATTATAAATTAAAAGAATCAAGATAAACTTACGTACATGTGAATGTAGAATTAACATCAAATAATATTGTATATAAGGCAATACTTGTCTAGGTTTTTTATACTAAATAAAGTTACTGATTTCATCATTCATTCATTATACATATACGTATTATTATCATTTTATGTATGGGTTGGCAAAAAAAGTTTCTTATTATTTCTATATCATCATTTAAAACAAATCGCTTACGTTTACGTGGCAAATAGAGTCATTTTCTGTCTCTGTAAACGAATGTTTTCTTTTCGAATAAAAAAAAAAAAAAAAAACAAAAAATGAGAGGAGAGGACAAAAAAAGAAAGACGAAGAAGAAGAAGAAAGGAAGGAACAGAAAACGAAACAGAAAATTTTAAAAAGACAGTTATAAGTCTTCAATTATGAAAATAAAGTTAAAAAAATTTTGTCATCAAATAAAAATCGAATAAATCGAAGCCATATCTTGTTTATTCGTATATTCATATTTGTTAGTTGTTGTATTTTTTTTTTTTGAAGAAAAAGTTGTTCTGAATCATAGATAGTATCATGACAAATTATAGAATCAGTGTTATCATCAAAATTATTTTGTTGTTGTTGTTTTGAAGATATTGTTTTCCGTATAAAAAACGATATGTTGAATAATCTAGTTTTGGCCAATGAATAATTATAAAATTACTTCTCTCATTTCTTTTTCTGTTTGTCTTAGTCACTGTTATTATTTAATAAAATTATATCATCCAAAAGTTCATGTTATCAGTCACATTTTGGAAGAAAAATAGCTGAAAATTTATGCTTATTTAACTAAAATTTCAAATTTTACTGTTATGACGATGTTAAAAAATGGAAATAATGTTATCAATGAAACGAGCATCAAAAACTGTGTATAATCAAAACATTTTTACCTTTGTACGAATCGAGTCTTGCTACTTTTCCTGAAAGATTTCTGAAAAATATTTTAAATTATTCAAATATCCATGAATGAAAGAACAGTAGTAAACTTCTTCGTCTTCGAATGTAGTGTTGAACTCAAAACTTTAGATTACAAAATGGAGGAAAAAAAAATGCAAAGTCAATGAGTTAAAATAAAAACAAAATTAATCTCATATTTTAGACACTACATGTCATAGAAAAATGATATTTTTCTCACGGAAAATTTGTTCGAGGAATGTAATTTCATTAAACAATAAAATTGACTAAGACAAACAGAAAAAAATGAGAAAAATAATTTGATAATTATTCACTGGTAAAACTAGATTATTCAATATATCGTCTTTTACACGGAAAACGATATTTTTAAAATTTTTAACTAATAGAAAGAGCACACCTGAATGCATATGTTAATACTCATCAGTAATTATCAAAGTCGTTAGAAGCAATAAAATATTGAAAACAAATTTTGATGATATCATTGATTATGCAATTTGTCACAGTACTGTAGAAACCTCTTAACTATCTTAGACTACATTCATACGACAAAAGTTTAATGAGCTAAAACGATGTTGATTGGTCAAAAAGTTAACTCTGAGTTAAATGATATTTCGGACGTCGTTTAACTTTAACTCTTCAGTCATAAATGAGCTCAGTAACGAAGAATATGATTCCATTACACAAGGACAATAGCGTCAGTTCTGTGGGGAAACAAACATCTGACTCTCTTACTCAATTTTTCTGTTTGACCTTACAAAGGCAACTATAGAACGTAAATTCAAATCGGCCTGCTGTTTGCAAGCCGCAAACTTTAAGAATACTAGTCAAACAGCAGTACAATTTTAGGAGAAATGTCAAAATCTTATTGGTGTATTAAAGATTTAGATATGAACACACTCAAAGTTAACTCTGAAAAATTTGTAGTGTGAATGTAGCTTTATGTCTGAGCTCAGTATGATTTGAAGCATGATAGACATTAGAAAAATAAAAAGTAAATTTTTATCGATAAACTGTCCGAAAGTTTCATAAAAATTAAACCTTGAGCTCTTTTCAGTAGAGTGGATTTAGTACACATTCATATAACAGAGAACGTTTTACAATGAATATCAACTAGAAAAACTAGTTTTTTTAATAATTTTCATATTTGCTCTATATTTAAAAAAAAAAGAGCATAAATTTTAACACAACTGTTATGCTGCAAATTTTATCAGATGAAAAACAACATTAATAGAAATTTTTTAGAGGCAATTAGTATTGTTCTTCTTATTTCTTGTGAACACAAATAACCATACAACGTTGAATATGCATGCATGCGACAAAAACGATAATCAGTATTAATTAGACTTGAGAAAGAAAAAAAAAACACATTACTCGGTAATATTAATGTTTTTATGCACCATTGATGAAACAAACTTACATTATCTATTTTGAAATAATGCTACAGTTGCTTTGTGCTCAAGGAGATTATTTTTTCTATATTTTATGTTTTTATTACACTAACAAGATATATATTAGACAAGCCTATTATATAATTGCAACAAACAATCTATTACAACAGTGACTAATAATTGGGCGAAAATCAAACAGGTTTCGTCCTACGATTTTGGATTGAGGTAATGTCCGAGAAAAAAAAAAACCGCTAGGTTAGGTACTTAAAGTCATCACCATTAAATCATCAAGTTAGCGTGGGAGTCGGACATCAACAAAAGAAAAGCCAAAAAAACACTTCAAACGAAAATTAGATTCAAGTATGTAGTTCACTTAAGGGCGGGGTCCCTCCACCCATTTTTTTTATCAGCTTGTAGAGGACACTTCGGAGTATACGTCTCAATAAGGCTTTCGGTTTGCTGATTTGTAGTTTTTGATAAAAAAAATTTTGAAGTCTTTTTCGGGTCTTCTGTCCTATTTTTAAAATTTCAATAAAAACTTCAGCTTTTGATATGAAGAGTTGATTCTGGCGTAGGTCGATAGAGAATATTAACTTGTATAAAGAGAAAAATTTGACATCGTTCTCAAATGAAGTTTGACGGAGAAATTTAACTTTCACCTTCCCGAGGAAATTTTAGGGCTGAAAGTATTTTGAAAAAAGCCTTACAACTAGTTTCCCTCGAAGCAAGCATTTTGAAACAAAACTCTGGATATAAAAGTTGTTTAGAATCGAATTCTGGGGTCCCTCACGAGAGCTTTTTTTAAAATTTTCTTTTTTTTGCTTTTTAAATTGAAAAATATGAAATTTTAAAATTTTAAAAACTGTAAAATTTAATTTAAAATCAAAAACAGAAAATTTTAAAAAAAGTTCTCGTGAGGGACTGCAGAATTCGATTCTGAACAACTTTTGTACCCAAAGTCTTGCTTTAAAATGCTTGCTTCGAGCGAAACTAGCCATAAGGTGAGGTGAAAAAATCTTCGCTGAGCCAAAAACCAGTGATATTTTCAAGTTTTGAATTTTTTCGTCAAGCCTTCCCGGTTTGTAGAGGACACTTCGAAGTGTATGTTCGGAAGTTTTTTCGGATTACTGAAATTATTTGGCTGAGAAAATTAAATAATTAAAAAGTTAATTACTTAAAACAATATTGTTAAATTCTCGACTTACCAGACTTACCGAGCGACCAAAAACGAATTCTAAAATTCTTAAGGTAGTCCATATTGTAGCCCGTGAAATTCTCTGTCAGATGAGGTATTGCTTGAATCTTTTTGTTGCGTTGCTATTTTACAAATAAGACTTTATGCTAGTAGAGTAGGCTAAATTAACGTTAATTAGTACTAATTAGCCAATACCAGGAAGGAAAGACCAAAAATTCTTGCATATTTTCTCGTAATAAATATTCTCCACACATTTCTCCATCGATCTAGCAAGAACCAAGCTTTTATGAAGAATGAAGAATGGACAGGAATTCTTTTAATAATAATCCCTAGTTCAAAAATTTAACAATATTTTTTTAAGTAATTAATTTTTTTCTCTCCAAATAATGTCAATAAACCGAAAAAACTTCAGCACATATACTTCGAAGTGTCCTCTACAAACTGGTAACGTTAGAGAAAAATTTAAATGGGGGACCCCCCCTTAAAAAAAAACATTAAGCCTCAAAGATTTGACTCCATGTTCCCATTTGACTGTAATCATTTGCTAGAATTGTTGAACAGTGGAACGTCTTAAGGTATAACGGGTGCGCCAGAAATAATGTCTCTCTCCGTATTTTCTCAATATCGCGATCAAGGTTGATCGCGGTATTTGCTCAATATCGCGATCAAGGTTGATCGCCAAGTCTCAACCTTTTTCTAAAAAGATTCCTCATTCAATTCTCTAGACAAAACATATTGAACATTTCTTTATATACTATAAGAATAAAAAAATATAGAAATACGGGAAAGCTTCAATATCGATTATTTTCAAAAAACAGATTTTTTAATTCCAGTCTCTTATAGTTTGCGATATAAAAACGAGAAAATGTGCATTTTGTAGTTCTCGAAAAGCTCTATCAACTGGCCATATTTAAGACTCTTCATAGGTTCAACTGGTCTTTTTCTTTTTTTTCTTTTAGCGATTTTGCCCAAAATCATCATTTTCTAGCTGCAGTTTTGAAACACTTAAGAAAATTTGTATGATTCGGTCAAAACCACATATTATGACGTCGGATCTGGTTTATCTTAAAGCAAAATAATTTTTCTTTTACATCTGAACAGAGAAAGTCAAATAGCCCTATTTCGTTTCCTATGCCAAGGCGAAGAAGTCAAATTTCCCCTTTTTTTTGTACTTTTAGTAAAAATCTTCGTTTGTAGCAGAAAAAAGAGGTTTGTAGCGAACTTATGATATACGAAAGGAAAGGTGACTTTAAGGAGCACCAGAAAATACGTTTCGATTCTACTTTGATGCATAGCATCGTGTTGAAAAATAAATATTTTTTGATAGCGTTTTGAGTTTGAAAGTCATCAATATTGAAGTTTTCCCGTATTTCCGCTATATATTTTTATTCTTATAGTATATAAAGAAATGTTCAATATATCTTGTGTAGAGAATTGAATGAGGAATCTTATAAAAAAAGATTGAGATTTGGCAATCAATCTTGACCCAGATATTGAGAAAATACGGAGAGAGACATTATTTCTGACGCACCCGTTAACCAGTATTCTATACTATGATCCTTGATAAGCTCGAATGCATGATGTATTATAAAACTTTGTGAGAAAAGACTCTTCCTTAATCAAGCATCAGCAAATTTAATGTCGAGGAAGTAATCGGCAAAGCGAAATTGCAATGAAAATGGTCTCTTTATGAATTGAACTGCAATTATCGACTCAATGCTAGTTACTAATCATCATAACCTTTAGTTTGTATACTTGACGGTTGTTTGTTTGGGGCTAATGAATTTTTTTAATAAAGTTTAAACTTTTTTGCAATTTTACTTTAGATTGATGATAGAGTTATCACAAAACCGAAAAGAAAAACAGACCGATTTAACCCTTGACAGCTGTTTGGGGGTCCAGTTGGATTCACTGTGCAGTTTTTGGTTTCTTACTCGGCAGTATTCATCTCTTTCGAGCTGCTCTCTTTCCTAATCGTCAATCTTCTATCCATGCACACTACCCATATCAAGTCTCGTGAGTAAGTCTTACAGACAAAAAACTGTCTGAGTAAGTAGACATGCATCAAACCGATAGTTCGGTGACCAAGCGTTTCGTAACCGAACACGAGCCCTAGCTTGGGACGGTTGCATGCCTGATCTGGACTAAAGGTAAATTGAATGAAATTGAAGCTTTTGAAGGAACTAACTAGTGAGAAAATAGATTAACTAAAGCACAATGTGAGCAAATGTATCTTCTACCGGATCGCTACCGAACGTGTTCGAACGACGATTGCAAATACGATAGTTTATATTTTTCTCATCAGAGACATCGACGAGCACAACAAGATGTCAAACTATTAGGACAAAGTACCATAAACCTTATAAAGATACATTCAAATTAGAGCTGCAACTGTCTATCTACTTGTTTTTGCACAGTGAGGAAAATCATTTTTTGCATGAAAACAAAGTAAATCAATCTCCGTTTGGTGTAATCCTCATCATTTTTCTGTTTTTTTTACAAAGATTTCTTTCATATGTTTCTTCGTTCTCAAGTTCTTAGCTTTGACAAACTATTTTTTTTAAACCTTTGGTAGCGATCCGGTAGAAGACACATTCGCTCACATTGTACTTTAGTTTATTTTCTCACTGGTTAGTTCCTTCAAAAGCTTCAATTTCATGCAATTTGTCTTTAGCCCAGATCAGACATACAACCATCCCAAGCTGCTCATCGGCGGTGCACATATTCAGTAGCGAATCGTTTGGTAACAAACTGCTTGGTGACCGAACATGTTTGGGAACAAACCGTACGGTGTCGATTAGCGATTCCTAGTTTGGGATTGTTGCATGCCTAGTCCTAAGGTCGAATCTTTCTTGTTTTCCCTTGAGTTCTACTGGTATGGGGTCTTCCGTAAATTGAATACTGTTTCACGAAGAAATATTGCAGAGAGTTCGGAGAGGTCTTATTTTCTTCAGAAATGTTTTCTCTACACAATGGAGCTATTTGCAAGGCATTTCTAGATTGAACTCGAGAACTTGGTTTTCTGATATCCTGGTTTCATGAATTTTGATAGAACCTCTGTATACAGCACATCAGATCGGAAATTCTTTCAGCTCTTCAAATCTTTCTTTAAATCTGTTCTAGCTATTATGGTCGCCCAGAAAAATGAAAAATAAACGTGGCAAATAAATTTCGGACCCACTGTCAGTTTAAGCGGCGAGGTATTTAATACACAAACATCGCTGCGAAGCTTCGTTAGGTTTCCTGTTAGTACATATTGTAGAGTTTTCCAAGGCGCATCGAATGATGTATGAATGATAGAGATTTCTATCTGTGAACGAAACTATAATAATTTTTATCTACCACTTCGGTTAAAATTGAGATGCCTGTCAAGTATTTGTCCAGTACGTCTATGAAGACAAACTTTTGAAACAATATGTTATAACTCATTAGGTAGCCCTTTCAATTCTGCAGTTTTCTATATAAAAATCATTCCGTGACTGATTGTGCTGACAAAAGTAGAATCATTTTTGTCTACCACTTCGGTTAAAATCGAGCTTTCTTGTCAAATATTTGACCAATACATCTATGAAGGCAAACTCTCGAAACAATATGTTATAGCTCATTGTATAGACCTTTCAATTCTGCATCTTTCTATATATAAATCATTTCGGGTCTGAGTATGTTGACAAAAGCAGTTGTCAGCAAAAACCGGGCTTAGAACTTTTGGTCAATCCTAAGTAAAACCTTTCTCAAAAATGTCTTCTAAATAATATACGTTTACATACCCTGCATCAGTATCAACATATTCGCGCCTAGAAGGAGCATGATGTAGACCATTGATCCATGCATGGAAAGATTCAATCAAATGGTAAAAATCTTGAATTTCTCCCATACGTTTTTGTGTGGGTCTAACCGGACCTCTGAGCAGCCAAGAAGTCCAAATATGAGAACAGCTGTCAAGGATTAAAAAACAAAAGAATTCAATGAATCTATAGTTTTCTCTTGTAGCGTACCTTGATCTTTTCTTGATGTCTCACATACGTCAGACATATATGTCTGGCGCATGCGAGACATCAAGAAAAGGCCAAGGTACACTCGCTAAAAGAGAAAACTCTTATGAAATAACATCAGAATACCGATCAACATATTTATAACACCTAAAAAGATTAGAAAACTTAAAAATATTAAGTTTTCAAAGCTTCTTACTGTTGGAATGAGCTCTAATTTTATAATAAACTCTGCAAAATAATTGCATAGATTATTTATAATTGCATAAATAATTGCTTTTATGACATACTACCGATTATATTAATGTAGTTCTTGAACTAATATCTTCTCAATACTCTTACATTTTAGAAACTGCAAAAACTTACTTCCGAAGAGCAAGTAATTGTACTACAATATAACACAAATACTGGTAGAGTGAGAGAATTTTGTCACAATCACTTAATCTGGCAACTAACAATCAGAGAATCTTCATTATTTTTCTACAACAAATGTTGTCCTTATTCGCGCTGAATGTGTTTTCTTACACTGACTCTCTTATATAGAATGACAAAAGTGTCTAGAAGACAAATACCTGTGTCGTTATTAATCAAACCAAAGTATTCTATTCACATTTATATAAAACACGATTGTACAACAAAACAAAATGCTTATTTTACATACTTAGCTTTTGTGTGTGAAATAAATTTCTTTTTGTTTTTCTAATGAAACTATTATGATATACTGCATATTAAATAACAAAACAAGAAAAAACCGAATTATTTAGAAATTTATGTACTTTCTCACCTGTAGAAATGCATTTGTATCCGAGTTACCTAGCTATAAATTCAAAATATTATGCTAAAGACAAACTCATATACTGCATAACCTTTTTGCATTCTATAATTGTTCTATGAAAAAAATTTGCTCAAGCATTGTATATATGCTAAGAAAAGAAATCAATTTTTATGTTTCTAGTTGCATGTATTAACTATAGTTTAATACTAATCCGAGCTACTACTATATAATCTGACAGTGAAATTTATGAAATACAAACTGCCTCATTTGGTCAATATTTTCACAACATCTCTTAAACTACAATAGATAAAGCCTTTGAAATGTCAACGTAACCATATTTTGATATGACTAATATGTCCTAGAAGTTTGGTCGAGATCAAAATACAAAAAGGTGGAAAAAAAACAACTTTCTAATATCAAAGAAATCAATTTCAATTACAAAAATATAATGTATGTAATAAGAAATCTCAATAATATTGTTGACCAAATCATATAGAAAATATAAACTGACCCACAGAGTCATCTTACGATTGAAACACATGACATTTTCTTCTATGTTGATGATAATCTATTACAATAAAGATGAAACAGCGACGAACAAAAAAAAAAAAAGAAGAAAAATAAGGATTTTTATTAAAAAAAAAAAGAAAAGACTATTTCAGAAAATACATACACGTACACATCATTCTCTATTTTTCCTCTTTACTATTTTACAAAATCTATAATCTGTAACTAATTTTCATATATGAGATTTAGAGTTTTTTTCCTTCTCTTCCATCAGTAGGAAAAAAAAAAGAAGAAAAACAGATAAAAGTAAAACAAAATTACTATATAGAAGTTTGAGTGCGTGTGTGTGTGTATGTACGCATGTAATTTAAAACATAATTTCATAAAATAGAAAAAAAAAAACCCATACATATGTCTTCTACATTTTGTACAAAGCAACAGTTTGAAAAGATCGCCTTTCTCACTATTTGCCATAATCAATGGGAAAACACAGTTCACCTTACTTTATTTGCCTGTTCTGTTTACGAAAGAAGTCAATTTTTTTTCTTTTTAATAGAAGTGAAACATACACGTAAATGTTTTTTCTACTTACCCCATGTTTATCTGACAGAGTTCAATTAATATACATTTATATGACGAATTTGACTTTTACATCTAATTTTTTGATGCATTTTCTTTTTTCCATACACAAACTCATACGTTGTGTTCAGTAAAAGATTTATCAGACGATTAATGGAAAAAATAATAAAAATTTCAATCATTAGAAAACAATTATTCAATCCTTTTCTCTATTAAATTAATAAGTGAGAACATCGTTAAATAAACAATATTGTTTAAATAAATGACAACGATTAGTTAAAGTGATGTGTGTAATAATTGTCAGTTAAAACAAAAAAAAAAATTTACAAACGTCACTAAAATTTTATATTCTCTGGTTAAAAACACTTTTTTTTTTTTTGTTTTAAATGAACTCCTATAAGAGAAGTTCTAATATATTACATGACCTCTGTGTATAGCTATCGGTATGAGCATAGAGAAAGCAGATTTTATGGCTTTTATGCAAAAAAAGAAAAAGAAAACACTATAAAAAGGTCACTTTTTTTTTCTTCTTCTTCTTTTCTTCTGTTCTTCCAGGTAGAATATGTGTAGTTTGTTCAATAGAACTAAAACAATTTCTTCTTCTTCTTTTTTTTTTTAAATAAAGAGGATAGAAGAGCTTGACGAGGTATATTATTCCTATTCAGATAACTCATCTAAGAAACAAAATCATATTGTTATAATGCATGCATGGAATATGGCTTAGATAATAATAATAATAATAATATTTATTGTTTAAAAATATCTAGTTCACTAATATTATCTAATTCTATTGGATAACGAAAGTAGAATGATTATTTAATCAACTAAGCATATGTTAGTTATTATTTTCTTCTTCTTATTTTATTTTCAATGATGTCTTTTCTTACTATTTATTTAATCAGGAA
This sequence comes from Didymodactylos carnosus, assembly GCA_905250885.1. Classification (NCBI taxonomy): domain Eukaryota; kingdom Metazoa; phylum Rotifera; class Eurotatoria; order Philodinida; family Philodinidae; genus Didymodactylos; species Didymodactylos carnosus. Next base: position 14,275 of record CAJNOQ010003749.1, read on the forward strand.
AAAAAAATTATGTTAAACATTATAAAATAAACTCTCTGGTATTTTTTTCAGTTCAAAAAAAAAATGACGTATTTTTGTTTTGTTTATTAGACACGTATTCATAAAAATTACCATTATCTCATGGTTTTAGAAAAAGAAGAATATTTGCTAGTGTAAATACGAGTAACGGTTATGTCAAAAGTAATGATATAATTAGTATTTTTCATTATTCTTGTATCTCTTTAAGGAAGAATTTCAAAATGTATGCCGGTCGCTTGGCCACTCTACCGTTCAGCCGGTCGTTCTACTGCTCGGTCGCTCAGCCGTTCTACCGTAGTGAAATTCTAATCTATTTTATTTTGTTTTATTTCGGTTCCTTTGATTATATGACGGATACATACATACATTGGCATATATATATTTCTAATGTATTCATTTTTTTTAGATTTGTGATGATATTGGATATTGATTTGAAATTCTTCTGTTTTCACCCTAATTTTTAGATCTTTAAGTTCGCTTTTTATCTAAATCTTTACTTCTATAAAGTAAAAAACACACGATACTATAGGTTCTTTCTTATATTAAGAAAAACATTCTATTCTAAAAAAGATTAAATAGTATGACATAAAAGAGATGTTCTCTATTTTTGCTTTAAATATGTTATTGATAGCATGATAAATGAATAATCTTTGGAAACATGACGGTTAATTGTTCTTGAAGTAGTAGAAACAATTAGAAAATAAAATCAAGCTCGATATATATATATAAACTATATATAGTATACAAATGTTCTATAATAGAGTAATAATAAAGGAATAGAGGAATACAGAAATAGCGAGCGTAACTTGGAATTATATAAATATATATGCCAATGTATATATGTATCCATAATACAATCAAAGGAACTGGAATAAAACAAAATAAAATAAATTAGAATGTCATTGTGTCAGAACGACCTGCGATCGACCAAACGGGCAAGCGATCGGCATACATTTTGAAATGCTCCCTTAGATCTTCTGAATCTTATTCTTATCTCAAAAGAGTAGCTATTTAATTCTCTATAAAGAATTGTATAATATGTAGAGAGTTTGACAAAAGAAATTTTAATAGTAAAAAAGTTGCATAAAAAATCTGATCGAATATCAATACGACAAATTTTTTAAAAATTTAAAAACAACTTTTTGATATTTACTAACTGAACCGATTAAAATAGATTCATCAATAATATAATGAAGGAACTACTTCAGTTCGATAATTGTCAATAATAGACATGTATCAGTTATATAACTAGTGTTAGGGCATCCAAGAAAATTGTTATAACTTATTTATTAAAAATCACTCAGACTTGTGGAATACCTCATTTCATAGAAAAATGTTTATTCTATGTATTTGTACGGAAGATAAAATTAAAGGTTGAAATAGAGAAGTATTTTTAACGAATTAATGAAGAGGCACGAACCGTTATATAACTAGCGACCAGTGACTACGTACAGTTATGGTATTTAAGAATGCTCATACTTTTGTCACATTTAACTTTAAACTATTTTTTATTTCAACAAATACATAGAACAAATATTTGATTACAAAATGAGACATTCCACAAGTCTGAGCGATTTCTACTAACTGTGTTATAACAATTTTCCTGGACACCCTAAAAAAACAATCAGAAATAACTGGTCCGTAACTGATGCATACCTAGTCAACATATTGAAAAGAAGAATAATGTTAATTCATGTATAAATTCTAAAAATTCATAAAAAAAAGGAAACTAAAGAACAAAATTTCATTGATTCAAAGGCGATGAACTGAACTGTCAACTACTACTTGATAGTTCGAATAATTCACTATAATTAAGTCTAAGAATTAATTCATCTCGGATCTGTTAGACTTAAGATATTCGGATAATTATAGAAAATCATCATTTCTCAATCAAATTACGATAAAAACAGAAATTTAAACTTACTTTTTAGTTGAAGTGACTTTGTACCATTTGTTAACAACCAATCATGTTTTCCATATAATTCAATGATAAAATTAGAAGTTGAAAGATGGAAAGAAACGCATACGAAAAGAAAACCCATGACGAACTCGTTCTTTTACTGCTCATTCACACATATACACACAAACACACATGCCTCATATATATTCATACCATTCATTGGTGCTGGAAGATTATCTAGAAAATATGTTATAAGTTTTTGTGTTCCATTTTGTTCACTATACAATGATAAAATTTCAGGTGGTAGTGGATTAGCCATTAAACCTAAAAGAAAATAAGATGAAAAACAGTGAAAGAATAAAAAGCTAAAAAATTTAAGTAAAATATATACCCAAACTTTGCAAACGAAATAATTTTCCAAGTTCATAAGGCAATTGTCGAATTTGATTGTTTGTTAAATTTAATTCTCTTAACGTGATTAAATCACCTAAAACAATAAGAATAACAATAAAAAAATCAAGAATATTTGATAATAAATTCAAATGTTAAATAATAGATAAGCATAATACATACCAATTTCAGCTGGTAAACCTCTTAATTTATTATTTGAAAGATCAAATGTGACTAGATTTGTCAAATTGGCAATTTCTGATGGTAAACGACTAATTTGATTATCATTCAAATATAAAACAGTTAAATTTGTTAATGTCCATAATGTTGGAGATAAATTTTTAACATTTCCCATTATTTCTAATTCATTCCATTCACATTTTTTTGGTATTTCAATTATCATTTCAACATTATTATTATTATTATTATTCTGATTACTATTGTTATTTGTTAACTTTGTTGGCGAATTTGTATCTGATGTACTATTACTATATTTAATTTGACTACTACGTTGTTGTTGCGTATTTGTATAATGTTGAACTGAATGATGAGTGGGTTGTTGATAGTAATATTGTGGTTGACTTCGACTATGATGAATTGGACTACCGTGAAATGTATTTTGAGATTGATGTTGTTGATCGTGTTGACGTTCGACCGATTGATTCTAAAAAGATAAAATATTTCACAATTATAAATTTATTTCATTACATAATGACCTCTATACTCTAATCATTCTATTTTTAACTACCTGAAATACAATCTATGAATATAAGCCAAAAGCCAAAAGAAAGTATGAAAAATTTTTTTCACCTATTTTCTACTAATTACAGCCTCTTATCACTTGTTTTTCCAGAGTTATTCTTAAAGTAGTGGTGAAAAAGTATGGTTTCCTATTTCCAAGATTCTGTCGCCATTTTTCGAGCTAGCAATTTCGGACTGGTTTCAAAAGATAAATTGAAAAATCCAACGACGTTACAATATTTCTTTAAGTTTAGTTTAGTAGAAATTTAAAAAGTTTCCGACAAGTTAAAGAGATTTTATTTACTTTTCGGAAACTTTTAAATTTCTCCTAAGCTAAAATTAAATTGAAAAATCTAACGACGTCACAACATAGAAAAAATATTTCTCTATTTTTTGAAACCAATCCGAAATTCCTAGCTCAAAAAAGGACGGAGATATCTTGGACGTACGAAACGCTATAGTCGTAAAAAGAGATTTTGAGAAAAAACGTGAAACAAATTTACGAAATGGAAAACGAAGGAAAGAAATATAATAATAGTTCACCATAGGTTTTTGCGTATGCTAAGTCCAATGAGAGTATGCAGAGACATGTATTTTTGCATATATTTTGCAGTGACAGATATTTCAATAAAAAACATATTTAGGAAAAGAGATTTTGGAAAACCAGCTTTTCAAAAACTAAAAAATAACCCAAAACTTTTTTAATGGAGCCTGATTGTAGCCTGCACATTTCTGATTAAAATGAGACATCTCCCAGCTCTACATGAGTATTCTTTGCAAAGTTATAGAATTTACAAGACAAGCCCTACATGTTCATTGTCAGCTTAAATAAGAAAAAAATTAACTTAGGGCTTTTCTTATAAATCCTATAACTTTGCAAAGAAAGGTCGTATACAGCTGGAAGATATCTTATTTTAATCAGAAATGTGCAGGCTACAATCAGGCTCCATTAAGAAAGTTTTGGGTTATTTTTTAGTTTTCCGAAACCCAGATCTCCAGAGACCTATGGGCGGCTGCCATAGTCATATTCGGAATCAGCATAGTCGATAACCTATAATCAACTAGGTTTCGTTTCAAAAGCGATTGGACAGTTGGTAGCCTTCCCTCGTGAGTGGGGGAGGGCTTAAATTAGCATAGCCTCTTCTCTCTCTCTCTCTCTCTCTCTTTCAGATGATAAATGTATATACTTACTCGATCATAATTAAAATTTATTCCAGGCATATTGCAACCATATAAATGATAAAAACAATAAAAATAAAGATGAATAGGTACGATAAACAAAACCAAATTAATTTGAATATTGGACTAAAGTATAAAATGCAAAAAGTTTTAACAGATATGATTATTAACATATAAACTTGTCACTATCTTTTACAATACTACTGTGTAACAGATAAATAGGCTAATGCGTAGAGATTTACATTCAATAAACTTGTTCATAGTCATCAAAAGTTTAAAACGGTAAGAAGTCTCAGATAACAAACATTTTTTTTCCGTATATTTCTTGTTTATCTATTTCAAATATTCAACATATTAAAAGGAAACTACATGTTGTCTTTCTGATTTTGAAAAATAAATATTTACTTTTCTAGACAAAATATTCTTTTTTTTCTTCTATAAATAGATAAAGCAGTCAATTTATGGACAATAGAAAAATGTTGTTCATGCAGATTTCTATCAATGTGTCACATGAAAGACAGTTAATTATTAGACATGTTATACGATTGACTTAGAAAATAAATTCAAAAATTTTTGTTCTCGTTATTACTAACGGGTGTTCCAGAATAAATCGGTCACTTAGTATTTTGCTCATATCTTAATTGGATTTTATCCCCTAAACTTTGTTGTTTTCTTAAAAGATGTGTCGTAAAATTCTCTACAAAAAATATATTAA
>CAJNOQ010003750.1:0-19213 GCA_905250885.1 Didymodactylos carnosus
CTTTATGAAATTCAACTTTCTCATAGAATATCTGGATAAGCTTTTTACTCTCATTCTGTCTTGAAGATTGAATTATAACTGTGTGTACATGAAGCTACAGATTTTTTTCCTGAACTTGTGTAATAAAAATCTTTATCTCCGAAACACAAACAGAAGTTCACTATGAGTGAAAGTTAAATAAAAAGTTCATGGTACTTGTTCCAACAGAATCAGAGAAAAACCTATGAAGTTAGAGTGAAGTCATATTTAGATTTTTTGTCGATTACACTCATGCTCACTGAGGAGTCAAGATTTCGGGTCAAAGTTGTGAAAGTTGAAACTTCAATTCTTCACGTTAACTCTAGTTGCTATTGTAATAGCGTATAGTTTTCACAGGTTGTCATATTGGATCTGGCACTTGCTGTTTTATTTCTCTACTTTACACCAAAGTGCTCTCCACTACTGTCGAATTACTGCCGCTTAGTAACAATTCATCAATCTTTTTATATTTTTAATCAAATCGTTTAGTCTTTAATCTTTGTTTCTGTTCTAATCACTCAATTAGAAGATAGAATGAATACTGTAGCGAAGAGATACTCCGATCGAAGACGGATATTCCAGTTTAGTGTTTTATAAGTTCACTCCCTTGAATTCGTTTTACGACAAAAAAAAAGGACCGTCACTATACCGCATTCTCTTTGAAATTTCGAAGAGGACAACGAAGCATGTTTAAGAAAGTCTTATGTTTGCCATAAGTCACTCGCATATAAAGTCATCCTTTTCATCATATGTATGATCGGTTTCTTCTTAAAAGAACGATTACAGTTTATCTCTCAGTCTTCTATGTCTGAAGTTAATTTCTACTGATTCTATTTAAAATGATTTGTTTATAATTTCCGTCTTTACTGTTCATTTTTTTTTCTTCATGATCTTTGCACCTTCTTGTTTGTTTGTGACAGGCGGGTGGTCTTTTCGAACTTGTTATAACGTCATTTTTTCTGTTCTTTTTAGATGTATCGTGTTTATTTTAATTGATTAATTTTACAACAGAAGAATATTAAATGAACTTCACTCACAGTTTATAAGAATCGAGTTAGCTGAGGAAGAGTAAGATACGCGAAAGACATTTTGAATAGTAATTCAGAGGAACTACAAAATAAAAAACATATTATCAGCGTATGACGGCAAAGAAACCTTGCACAAAAACACGTTTTTACTCAGATAATTTATTCTGACACGTTTACAACATACTGTTTTATTCCCCGTATATTTATTTTGAAATTCCGCAAATGACATCATATCAGAAAAAACGGATTTATTTTCTAATCTTTATAAAAGGTTCTAAGCTGTACATTTGTACAGTATGCATTGTGATCATTCTTCTCCTTTGATAAAAAAAGATGTTCAAAGTCTGTTGAACTGTACAACTAAAATGCTGTCTCACAACGTCGCATCATTAATCTGCTCAGAAACGAGATATGACCCATGTTGTCCGTCCATTCTACTTAAAACTAGATATAGACGACAGATGAGACATATTTGCAGGTGCATCCTCGTAAAAACACGTTTTATTCTCGTTTTTTAATTGATCTTGTACACGCTAAATGAATGCATGTATCGGTAGACATTTACTAATCAAGATCAGAAATGAATAATGAATGAGAGAATAGTGTGAGTACCAAATGTTCAATTTTTTTATTTGAATGATGGGATGGTTCAAATTGCTGACGGAACAAAAAAAAAAAAAACACTATAATTTTCGCGTAGGCTATGAACATGGAAATTCATCGACAGCTGTTACTCATCAATTTTATACGAAAAAAAAAATATCATACCGTGCACGATGACATTTTCGTTTTCTATTTTATTTTTTAGAATTACGAAATAATTTAATGGCATGTTTTCTTCAATTATTGCAGTTTCCATTTGTTTTTTTGTTTCGTTAAAATGAAAAAAATGTCAATGGTGAATTGCGATATTATTTATACGAATCTAAAGTTTGACTGGAAAAAGAATAGGTAAGTAGAAAGGTTAAAACATACTGAGTACTATAATATATATCTTTAATGAATCGGAAATCACATTATTGTGTTAAAAATGTTTGTTCATATAATTTTCAGTTAATATCATGCAACAAAGTGCGTTACATCTCTAATGCACAAAACTAAGGAATCTACCAGATCAGAAAAAATTAGCAAATTGTTCAACTTTATCTTTGTCCTGAGCATGAGAAAAAAACGGAAATGAAAAAATCAATAACAAGTCATAAACTATATGTAGAAGATTAAGTATATCGACAGTAGTAGTCGATCAAACGGAATTAGTTACATTCACTAAAATTTTAAATGACCCATTCAGGGGTCATGGGATTCATGGTGTCACGGGATTCATGGGATCAGGGAGGATTGGAAATTTTCTGTTTAAACAGTTAGTTTATAATTAACGTGTAACCATGTGGTGAATGAATAATTTGATTAATTAACTCATTTATTGAGTTTGTCGTTAAATCAATCCGTTTGACAGTTTTATTTAAAAACAAAACAAAAAAACAACTAGTTCCGCTTGAAAAAGAGTACCGTTTTGTTTGTTATTCATCAGTTCCATTATGGCTATCTTAAAGTTGCTGAAATTTTATAAATAGAAAGGTGAATGTACTTTCTCTTTTCATTTAAATCACATATGAATATGAACAACGCGCGTATGCCTAAAGCCAAATTTCATAATTGTACTAAGGGATAAAGAGAAATGAAGCAAAGAGAGAAACTACAAAATAAAATGTAGAGAGAGAGAGAGAGAAAGAGAAAGAGAAAGAGAAAGAGAAAGAGAGAGAAAGAGTGAGAGAGAGAGAGGAAAAAAATATGTAGATTTTTTCTCTTCTCATCATCATTATATATGAGATAACATACCTGAAAAGAGTACACGCAAAACCTCCACTATCGAACAACATATCATTATCATTGACTGTCGGTTTTTTTTGAAAATTGGATTAGTAACACATCGGTTTTTTTTCGCTCGGTGATAGCGGAACTATTTCATCCGTGCATATTCCAACATAGAATGTCTGTTTATTTTCGGTGCTGAAAAAAACTAATAATAATAATAATAATAATAATAACAACGAGGATGTGATGGACATATATATCGAGAGAAAAGAGATAGCTCATCATCATTGTTATCAATAATCAAAGTTGTTATCAAAAAAAAGTGTTATACTTACCAAAAAACGTAATATAAAACGCAAACATTGTCGATGATATGGCAAGTATGATAGAACGATTCAAGTAAGTCTCTTTTATGTCAAATTTAGATATAGATTGATTAGGCACACTTCGTTTGATTGAGATAATAACTCGAACAGTTAACTAAAAGCTTTTGTCACTATCTACTGAGATATATCGATTAAAATCTTCCTATACGTCGATGTCGCCGTTTAATCTTAAATGATATAGTTCTCCATTATCATGTATAGAAGGTAAATTAGAATGCTATACATTTTTTATTGTATGCTTTTTTCTATTAATTGTCCCAAAAATTGAAAGTATCTTACGATATAATTCGATATTCACTCTATTTTCTTTTTTTCTTATGGTATTCTAAAATTTTGTTTCCTTATATGAATTTTTTGAAGCTATTTGTAACTTATGAAATACAAACTTGAATATCTACAAGCTTTGAACGCCAGAAGTTGTAGAACTGAAGATTAGGAGGGTTGAAGAGTGAGTATAGGAGTCATATAACTGCAGAAACGCCAGGACCAAATCGTCTCGAGTGAGATAGGCAAGTAAGATTAGGTTAGAGTTAGGGTTAGAGGAGTATATGATTGTGTTGGTCCTATACGTAAATATACGGCTACGCAGAACCATAAATAGCAACCAAACATTAGGGGGCTATAAAATAAATTTTCTCTCTAAGATAAATTAAGGCGAGAAATAATTGATAAAATAATAACAGCATTTTCAAGTATTCGGGGGATGCGCACCCTCCCGATATTTGTGGCTACGAATGAGTTAGGCAAAATAGATCCTATTTGTTTGCCATCGTTTGATTTTTATCAGAATTGTTAACAGTTTAATCTAAGGTTTTGTAGTCTGTCTCTCAGAAACATCATCATCAAAAGACTATCAACGCTTTAATTTTCCAAGAGTAGCAAATCTTTAAGCATAAAGTATTCTTTTTTATTTAAGTGTGTGACATTTCAACAGTCATAGCAATCTTTATTCTCTTCTAAAACAGTTTCCTTTCAAACGCCATAAAACGAACTTATATCGATAACAAATTTAATATTAACATAGTGAATTTTTTTTTGTGTCTATAAAATTAAATCATATACATTATGTCATTATCGTTAACCTGTATAGATGATGTATATGTTGGATATTAATTACGTGACATGTTCTCACACGTGTCAATTAATAATTTACATATATCATCTTGTTCTGATTCTCTTCTTTAGTTTTTGTTTCATTATAATCGAGAGAAGAAAAAGTAATTTGTTTTCAATCATATTTGTTCCGTAATATTCATTCAAGTAGTGTACGTCCAGCACACATATGTCAAAAAAGAAGAATTATATAAACAATAATTTTACCACATATCTCCATATGAGTAGTAGTAGTAGTAAAAAAATTGAATTGTTAGCGTTTGTTATTAAGCTCCTTGTTGTTTGTTCATTTCAATCTTGTTTACATGTGGATGAGAGAGAGAGAGAGAGTCGTTTATTGTTTTATCGAATTAACTTTTTTCCTTTAAATCATTATGTAACGTGTGATGATGGTCATTTTTGATCACCACATACAATAATCTAAAAATTCAATCATTCAGCCTACGAAGTGTGTGTATTTGTTATGTGTGTAACAATGTATTTTTGTTCTTTAAAATATTTTAAACATTTTGGTTAGTTATAATTAAATGTTTTATATTTGTTTACACTTGCAATATATTGACTATCTTCTATTTAGTATGACCTCAACTTGGTCTCATTTAAAAGACCTTGATACAACAAGTTGCAGTATTAAATCGGAAGAAAGTACATCGACTAATGAAGATAATGATGATTGTGGAAATGATGCCGAAGGTGTTTGGAGTCCCGATATTGAACAAAGTTTTCATGTGCGTAGAAAAAACTTTTCCTTTTGATAATTCGAGAATATATACATTATGTTGTACATTTAATTAATAACATGTACAGTGTCTAGGATGTTGCAACATTGTGAAAACATGTGATTTTTAGTACATAAAAAAATGGTGTATAGTTTCCTCTTTTAGTCTGAAGCTCACAGATTTGTTAAGTAATTTTGATATTTATTAGGAAGCACTTGCCATCTATCCACCGTGTGGTAGAAGAAAAATTATATTATCTGAAGAAGGGAAAATGTACGGTAGAAATGAACTAATATCACGGTATATCAAAATGCGTACAGGAAAATCTCGCACAAGAAAACAAGTATCAAGTCATATACAAGTGTTAGCAAAACGAAAAGCAAAAGAAATACAAACCATGCTCAAAGTAAGTTGAAAAAATGTTTTAAATATAAAATTATAAATAGTTCAAATAAACGATTTTTCCATCTAAAATATGTGTATTTACTATGTCACAGGATCCATCGACAAAAGATCATCGTGCATTTTCAACATTAAATGGTATTGCTCATCATCATGCCGAACCATATTTTCATCATCATCATCGTGCAATGAATCCACTATTTTCACCATCAACATCACCGTTATCACCTTTTATACCAGCATATTCATCACAATCGGTATAAAAATCTAAACTATAAAATAATTAGTTTAGATAATAAATCATTGTTTTCTTACTATAGGCTGTCTGGCAATCAAATAGTCCATATACGGAGTAAGTTTATCTTATATTTATTAGAAAAATTAGATTTATCATAATTTCTTTGAAACTTTAAACTTAAGGTCGAACATGTTTACAAAGTATGACTCGCTGCTTCTGTTTAAAACTACACTATACTTAAATAATAATTGCTATTTGTGTTCTTCTATGATTTTTATTTATTTTATTTTTCTATTAGTGTTAAACCATTTTCTCAATCGTCTTATTCTCCGCAAAGTTTTTCATCAAGTGATCTACTAGTTCCAACAGCCACCACATCTTGGACATCTCGTTTTATTGGCACAAATCGTTTGAAACTTGTTGAATTTACTGGATATATTGAACAAAAAAAAGATTCAGATTTAGTATGTTTAATTTTATATAAAATGAAAATGAAAATTTTTATTATTATTTATACTCATTTTTAGAATTCCAGACATTATTTTTTTCATGTTAGTCAAGCAGCTGGAACTCAAACAATGCCAGAAGTAAATAAAATTTTTAACAAATAGATTCATTCAAAGATTTACTGTAATATTCTTTCTTAGAAAATAAAAATTGACGTCGTTGTTGATAAATTTCCTAATCGTGATGGAAGTTTGAAAGATTTATATGATAAAGGACCGGACGATGCATTTTATCTAATCAAAGTTTGGGTAGTTATTATTTTTTTCTCACTATTGACTAACAAATCTCATATTTTCTATATCAATTTTAGGCTAATATGAATTATCAAGAAGCAGATAATCAAACATACAATCATTTTGTTTTGTAAGTTGATATTCAACTTTATTGTTCTATAACTGAACTATATCTTTGTCCATATAGATTTGAAAGTCCAGAAACAATTGAAATTGATATAACAACGAAAGCATGTTCATTTGGAAAATCTGTTGCAGAAAAAGTGGAGGTAAAAAAAAAAAGTTCATTTTTGTATTCTTCCTCATAAAACATAATTATTTATTTTATTTTTTTTACTTGATAGGATGGTAAAACAAAATTTGAAAATGGAAAACATATTTATAAATCGGATGATACAAAAATGTGTGATTTTATGGTTGGATTTATTAGAAAACTAAAAAATGAATTACCATCACGAGAATTAATGAATCATGTATTGGAAAATTTTACCATACTTCAAGTAGGTTGAATATAATTTTTCTAGTTGTTTCTGACAGATAATGATATTCATAGACTAAAATGATATATGTGAGGAGAAGAAGAGACTCTCAATCTAAAATTTATGTATAGTAACTTTTTTTTTCATTTTTTTTAGACGGTCACGGTGAAAGATACTCATGAAATACTGTTATATTTGGGCTATGTATTTGAAATAGCTGATTCATCAGGAACACAGTCAATGATCTATAAATTATATAGCTAATATTTATTTGTACTCAATATATATGATGGTGTTATGTTAGATTAGAAGTCTCGAAAAGATCTCGTTTTTGTTCATATAATAATGATTGTTATTGAAAATGACTTGACGCATAGACTGTCTTTCCTACAGATATCATCTATTCTTTTGCTTATTGCACTAAAAAAAAAATCGATCGATTATCGTTTTTGATCGTTGTGTTCGCTTTAATCCGTTCGAAAAAGAAGCAATATCGTTACGTTCTTTTATATTTTTTCGTTGATTTTTTTTTTTCTATTTTTTTTTTCTTATGATGAACATGTATTTTTCTTCTCATTGGCAGCTTTATTCAAAAAAAAAAAAAAGAAACAGGAAGAATGATTTCCAATTGCAATATACATTAGATTAATATGAATATGAATGTTAATAAATTATTTTTTAAGATTTGTAAATTGATGTCAAACTCGTATTCAATTAGAAGGAGAGTGAACACCAAATCGGATGATTGTTTTGACTAAAATACAAGAGATACGAATACTAGTATCTAGTGAAAGATAATATGTTATCATTGAGCAAATTAGCTCAATTGATGGCGTATAATTTACGTTTAATTGGGCGGGCACACATTTTTTTTACTCAGTAAAAACATTATTATATTTTGTTATTTATAGTAGAATATAATAAAATTTGGCGTATTTTTAGAATGTTCGATGATAACATACATACCAAATTTACTCTTACTTTCGAAAGCCTTTAAAGAAAAGTTTGAACTAATAATAAAATTCCATTGTCTATAATGTGCACTTGTCAAAACATAGATAAATGTCAGTATAATCGATTCTTAAGCCACTCCTAATCAATTGATTGTATTCTGTTACATAGATATCACTTTGCTCAATACCATATTCTATCTGTAATAGTTTTGTTTTAAAGGTTTTTTCTATTTAGATGATTAATACTGCATACATGTTCAGCCATTTATAGATTATAATTGACAAACAAACAAATTTGCTTCTTATGCAGGCTTGTAATGTGTCCCACTTTTTATGAGTGATATTTGTCTCATTGTGGAATGCGCCGTTTGACAATTTATCTCATTTTTCGTCAAAAAGTTAAATAGAACAGTATGTATCCTTTGAAGTTGTAATTCTATATCTCATCTACTTATAAACAGTAGAATTTGTAAAAACAATATGAATAGAATGATTCTCTTAAGAAAAGATTTATCTTCTTATAGTTGTGTGCTAGATTTTCTGTGCAAAAACTTTATTATGATGAAAGTAGTTCTTATATTTACTTTTACTTTGTTTATAAGAGAAAAATTTATTTATAATTTGGAGAAATTGACTAATTTTGCTTCGAAAATATTTGTCTTAGTTTTAAACATCTAAAATCCCACACCTTTTGGCTAAAACTATTCACATTTGGAATTTTTGATCTGAATAAGTGTAGGCTCTATTCTAATGAAGCTTGCCATGGATAGATAATTAGTCGTATTTTATTTCTTCATAATGCTACTACCATCAATAGATCATACCAATAAAAAAGTGTGAGACTAAAGACTGCAGTCTCTATTATTTTCGAGGGGAGCTCAAAGTGAGTTTACCTTGATTAGATTTAAGAGCTTTTGACACGTCGTTTTAAATCAGTTTGTTATTTTCTCTGTCTCGTTCTATTTCTCTAAAAATGATTAATGTGTTATTTTAGTTGGTAAATTACGGTTTAATTGTTGTTTAATAGATATGATGACTAATCTCTATTTTTCTGTTACAAATCTGTTAATTGCTTGCATTTTGTTCTTTATGGTAAGTAAAGATCATCATGATATCAATTATAAGTGAAGAAGATGTGTTCGTCATGATAACATCATCCATTTGTCGAAAATATGATAGATGATAGAGAGAAAGAAGAGAAGAGACGATGTGGCATCGTACGTTTAGACTAATAGCTATACATATTTATATATTTACACTTCATACATCGTGTTATTGAATTAGAAGAAAATTTGAAAAGTGAATCGAACGTGTCATTAACTCTGCAAAGATGTTGATGCATATTGTCCTTGCAGATAGTTGTCAGTGAGACTCTTCACATATGAACTTACCTTTATCCTTCATATACCGTACGATACACATTCGAAAGCTTTGCGTAACAACTGAGCTACGTTAGGGTTATCCTGGTATTATTCTAACAATTTGTTCCGTCGTCAACATACCATTCAAACAAAATGAGATAAATATTTTCCATATGAATTGGGTTTCTTGAACTATTACTAAAAAATTTTCACATGTCATAGATTTCATCCGTTATACTTCTTTATCTGTTGTATATTGTTATTGAAGAAGTCTGTAAATTTTCATCGTTAAATGGCCAACATTTTTCAGACGGTTTAAACGACCTAACATGAAATTTTATACTTAGGTTAGAATGAAAATAGATTGACTAGTTTAAAAAGTATTTTAAATTCTTTAGCAAACTGTTATTTTCTCACAACTAAGCATATATAGCTCGCAATGATACGAAATATCAATAATACTTTATCAAGTATAACAATTTACAAATTTATTATAACTTTGAGCAAAAACTTTTCATGAAGTTCAATATAAAATTTATAGATAACTAGTTACTGTCCATTTTGAAGTAGAACAAATACGACTGCTTTTTGAATAATTTTTTGAGAGAAGAGCGGTGGATGAATGCTTGCTGTCTTCGTCGTTCAATAGCGACAGCTTAGAATTGTCTTTTCTTTAGAAAAAAAGTTTGAAAATCTCTGTCGAATGTAGAATTTTGAGAGAATCTCTAGAATTTTATTTGGAATTTTTAAAGTTTAAAAACACAACATATTTGCTTTTTCGCATGAATCAATATCACAAAGCGTTCTCTTCAAAATAGTCGTCAAGTGAGGCTCTTATGTTCGATAGTTTACCTAGCCTAGAATCAGATTTTCCGGGAGGTCATGCACTAGTGTAAGAGGGCTCTTAGAGTCTCAAATAAATAAAGAAGGTGGACTATAGATGTCCGCCGATATGTGTAGCAATGTTTATCTTCATTAAAAATTTTAATAATTTTGTTCAAATCTACTTTCGATGAAATAACCCATTTTCTACTATATTTTCAAGCAAAAATGAAATATTCATAACTCACTCAGAACACTTTATACATGCAGAATATACTCTATTTCAGCTTCTTTGCATACTTTCGTAATTCAAATTATAAAAAGAATGTGTATGTACTTCTAAAGTTTTAATGTTGGTTCCAAATTTGACTTTATTTTTTCCCAAAAGTGTTGATGGACTGAGAAAAATAGATTTTACCTGACCAGGGTTTCCAAAAAAACGACCTTATTTTTAGAAACCCTATAACTAGGAAGGGAATTGTATTAAATTTCATGCATTATAGACGTGTTGTATATAAACGAACACTTTGACAAAATTTAGCCAAAATAGAGTCTAGATTCATAATCTAAGTCGTTTTTTTTTTGGACATGGTTGACTGTTATTTTACCGCACCCCAATGTATTCAGGTTAACTTTGGCCTAAGTATTTTCTCATGATCTTGATCTGTTAGAACAAAAATTCTTTTTAGAATTTATGTCCCATATCTTGAGGTATAGGTTTTATACTTACATTGAAAAACAGAGCACTTTGATTTTTTGCTAAATATCCGCTTGAATGTACAGTGTGGAAGGTACATATGAAAACAGAGTTTTCTCTGTTTCACAAAATGTATTTTAGAAAAAGAAAGAAATTCATTCAGCATACGTAAATGATTGATTATGGCTGAAGAACTGTTTTTCTGAATTTAATCAAAAGCGAGGCAATTGTTGGTTGAAAAGTGGATCAAAGCATGCTTTGTCATAACCCGTTCGAAAGAAACATAAAAACATTTTTAGTTTCGATAATGACATAAAATAAATTACAAATGTATTTTGGTATGGGGAAAAAAAGCTTAATGAGACAGACGTTTAAAAATTACGAAAATTACAAGAGCTTTTTTTGCGACGTTTGACATTTATATTCTTGCTCAAACTCAATCACGAAAATCTTGTTTTCGATGTTTTTTGAACTTCGCTCTTTCCAGTGGAATTTTTTTTTACTCTTTAGCATATCGAGAGCATGCAGAAATAATGTTTGATATGTGTCCAATTACTTTTGGATGATACACACGTGATAACACGTGATACTCAGACGTGAACAAGTGGAAAATGTACCGTTAATTTATTTCTCGATCGTGTCTAATGAAGGAGAAGTAGCAACTGAGTAGAGTCAATAGAAAATGGAGAAAAAACCATGACATTAGACATGAAGTCTATCGAATATAAGCCAACTCGAAGTCCGCCAAACAACTAAGATCCATCACCGAACCATTTTCCATTATTTTATTTTGTTTTATTCTTTTTTGTTTTTTGTTTCTTGAGTTCTATTTCTATGGCATGTCTAAAACAATTACAAGCTCCTATTTTTAAATACACATCCATGTGGCAGAATAGAAATCGATAATATTTGGTGACAATTCTTAAAAAACATTTGCTCTATTCTAATAAACTAAAATTACATATTCGTAAAGATAAATGAGAGAATGTAGTTTCGTCATTCTACTTCTGTACAATCTTAGTAGAAACTCACTTGAGTAAAAAACGCTCAAATTCAAAACCAACGCATATTTCAAAATCGTAAGTCCAAGCCAAGTCAACGTTCAAGTCCAGTATGAAAGAAACGTTCAAGTCTTAATAACTACGACCTTATAACTGCGACCTGTCTAGCTAACGGTCACTCTGCCTGATAATGGATTAAACTTTTTTCTAAAAATATGGAACTTCTGGACCTTGAGGTTTTACAAAGGATGTATGAAAACCTTTTGTGAAAGTGTAAAACTATCAAAGCTTTTTTTCTCTTTTTGCTTAACCCTTCGCCGGGGCCCGTATATATACGGGTCCCGGTATATATACCCGGCACAAAAGGGTTGAACAGCTCACAGATTTAAGTCGTGTAAGCTTAAGATCAAATAGGATATTTCTGGTTGTTTATATGACTTTTTTTAATAGTTTAATAACTCAAACGGTAGCTATTCTAACATCTTATCACATTGTAGATGTTGATTGTAGATAATTTCAGTGTGTCAATATTTGATATGTTTCATTCATTTGTTTATGTTATAGCTCTGACGTCGCACGTAAAAGCAAAACAAGTATCTTGATAAGGACAACGGACGGTTTCTTGCAAGGAAACGTTCTATATATTTTTCAGAAGATAACGGCTGGAACTGATCAGAAACCGCTCGTTATTTGGTTTTTAATTTTTCTGCGCCTTAAAAGTTGATTGTAGACTACCAAATGCTGAAGTTTTTAATCATTTCTGAGCATTGGTCCAAAAAGCCTATTCGGTCGTATTTATTCCTTTCTCTTTGCAAATTCGACGTTCTTAATAGAATCTTATACACGAAAACATGCATAATTAAACGGGCTTTAAAATGATATATAGCACACCTTTTCAAACTAATGTCTTCATAGATGTACTGGACAAATACTTGACAGATATCTCGATTTTAACCGAAGTGGCTGACAAAAATGGTTCTACTTTTGTTAGCACACACAGACCCGGAACGGTTTATATATAGAAAAGTGCAGAATTGAAAGGGTTACCCAATGAGCTATAACACATTGTTTCAAAAATTTGCCTTCATAGATGTATTAGACAAATATTTGACAGGCATCTCGATTTTAAGCGCAGTACATAAAAATTATTATAGTTTCGTCCACAGATAGAGATCTCAAATCATTCATACATCATTCGATGCGCCTTGGAAAACTCTACAATATGTGCTAATAGGAAACCTAATGAAGCTTCGCAGTGGTGTTTGTGCATTAAATACTTCGCCGCTTAAACCGACAGTGGATCCAAAACTTATTCGCCACCTTTATTTTTCATTTGTTTCGGCGACAATAATAGTCACAAGAAATTTGAAGAAAAATTTGAACAGCTGAAAGAATTTCCGATCTGATGTGGTGTATACAGAGGTTCTATCCAAACTCATGAAACGAGGGTCTCTGGCAAACCAAGATATCAGAAAATCAAGTCCTCGAGTGCAATCTAGAAATTCCTTGTAAATAGTTCCGTCGTGTAGAGAAAACATTTCTGAAGAAAATAAGACGTCTCCGAGCTCTGTGCAACATTTTTTCGTGAGACAGCACTCAATTTACGGAAGGTCGTATCTTTCTTGTTTTCCCTTGAGTTCTACTAGTTGTCCTTTGGCGGAAATGTTACTTGGGGTATCAGAAGCTAAAAATTCTGCAAGAATGGAAAAATTTCGTAAAAATCAAAACTGGAAACGCCAGAGAGAGATATTTATGAGCACATAGAGGATCACAAAAACGCTATTCTGGAAGAAAGAACTCAAAATAAACGTAAATTGTCGGTACCAACCATTGGAACCGTACCGAAAGTACCGAAGTTTTTTCCATTATCTGAATATATTTTTGAACTCACAAGAAGCTTTTTCCTTCTTAAATCGCGAAGGCTCTCGTCTCTTAATTTTTTTCGTAGGTATCGAACTTTTCAGTACTTTCCCTGGTACCGAACCAAAAGTATCGAACGATTCGATACCTAACAGAGTATCGAGCCGAAATTTTCGGTACTGCTCGAAAACAGTTCGGTACTGCTACCCGTACCCAAGCACCGACAAGTACCTAGTATGGAGAAGTACTCTCCTTAAAATACTAATTATCAAAAGATGTTGTTGCAAAACTTTTTAATAAAAAATTATGTTCCCTTGCAAATAGGCCTGTTACCTCATTAGTTCCACTCATCTAAGTGGGAGTGGTTCCAGCATTCATACTTGAAACCTTTGCCATGTTTGAAGAAAAAAATTTTAATTTCCGCTAGGAGAAAAGGACAAATTTTTATTTTTTCGGAGGTGTACACACACACAACGCACAACTTACGTCTCTGCATAGAACTATCTTCGAAAAACGCTTGCATACTAGGCCTGTTACATCAGCAGTATAAACCACTTACATTCAAACGAGTGGAAGTGGTTCACTTACTCATTTTTTAATGAATGTAATTGGTTTGTACTGCTGATGTAACAGGTCTACATGAAAGGTAAGTCCTTAAACATCTCTGGAGTTCTAATTTATAAAACTTAAGTTTTAGACAAGAAAAAATTAATAATATAAACTATCTCTAACGAGGAAAGGTCCCCAAGTGTGAATCACCGTTTTGAATGGGAGATATCCCAGTTTGTAGAGCTCGACGAGCTGATTCTAGTGACATAAAGCATTTTTCCCAATGTTTCTTGAAGACCCAGTTTTCTAGAAAATCAGTTTTTCAGAAACTTTAAAAAATAACCAAAACATTTTTAAATAAGATATAATTGTAGCGCGCACATTTCTGATTATAATGACACATCCTCCAGCTCTACATGCCGTTTCTTTGCAAAGTTATAGAATTTACAAGAAAAGCCCTAGATGTTCATTGTCGGCTCAAAGCTACAGAAATAAGAAGCAATTAATTCAGAGCTTTTCTTGTAAATTCTATAACTTTGCAAATAAACGTCATGTAGAGCTGGGGAATGTCTCATTTTAATCAGAAACGTGTGCGCTACAATTATATCTTATTTAAAAATGTTTTGGTTATTTTTTAAAGTTTCTGAAAAACTGATTTTCTAGAAAACTGGGTCTTCAAGAAACATTGGGAAAAATGCTTTATGCCACTAGAATCAGCTCGTCGAGCTCTACAAACTGGGATATCTCCCACTCGAAACGGTGATTCACACTTGGGGACCTTCCCTCGTAAGTCTTTGTTCATGTTATGTCGAACTTAGCGACCTTTTGCAAACAAGTGAAGATATTGTGAATAGGCCAGTTTGTAGAGAATTGAAAGGGTTATAAAACAGGCTATTTTTCGATGTTATTTTGACTGCTTTTGAATGAAAACTGTGAGATTTAGTAAAAAATCACTTGACCGTTTGTGCCGTTTTTCGAATGAAAGTGAAATATCTGAACAAGAACGAAAAAAATTAAAAATAGAAAAGTATAGCTTTGTTCTTCGCTTCAATACGGTGCGAATGGCGTAAGATTCAAGATTCCATCGCTTAAGGAAAAAGACTTGATACTTTTTTGAGCGGAGGGTTATGTTTTTAGATCTCCTGAATTAGCTGCATCTTAACTATTCACAGAGTTATTAATTAATTAAGTTTAAATTTTAATTAAAATTTAAGGTCCTAGTTCTCATTTTAAAAATTAATCCTAGAAAAGTCATTCATGCAGTGCTTGATAGCCAAGGATCTTTTATTTGTAAATTAACAGTTTATTGGAAACGATAAAGTAATACGTTATTCGAGAGAAATTTCCAAGCGCTACAAAATTCCTGTATTTGGCTTTCCAAAATGTTACCGATAAACAGTTATTTATACTCGGTTTTAGGTAAACGGGGTTTCTACTATGGATTTCTGTTAGAGATGTGTAGGGCTTCAAAATCACAGGGTAGGGTAGGGTCAGGGCTTCGAAGTCACAGGATAGGGTAAAAAAAATTCGGACCTTGAGTTGGCTTGTATTAGACAGACTTCATGTATAATGTCATGGGTTTTTTTCCATTTTCTATTGACTCTACTCAGTTGCTACTTCTCCTTCTTTCCCATTAGACACGATCGAGAAATAAATTAACGGTACATTTTCCACTTGTTCGTGTCTGAGTATCACGTGTTATCACGTGTGTATCATCCAAAAGTAATTGGACACATATCAAACATTATTTCTGCATGCTCTCGATATGCTAAAGAGTAAAAAAAAATTCCACTGGAAAGAGCGAAGTTCAAAAAACATCGAAAACAAGATTATTGTGATTGAGTTTCGAGATGTGCAGGGCGCCCTTACCCTACCCTATCCTGCAGGGTACGGCAGTGCTAGGGCTTCGAAGTCACAGGGTAGAGTAGGGCTAGGACTTGGTCTAAAAAAGATATATCGTCGGTTCAACATTGAGGTCGGTCGCTAGCGACAGTTATTTTAACTTATTGATTGTGGCAATAATTGCTGGAGGTTTCGGAAGCCCTTGTTGCAGAGATAGGCACCCCAAAACTTTGCCACGCATTCTGACTACGCAGAGCGGAACAGTTTCGTTTCTTCTAATGACAAACTTCAAAAAATTATTAACTAAAAAATTTTGAAATAAAAAATTGTTTAATTTTCATTTAACTTTTGTTCAAAATTTTTTCTTGAAATTCCGTTCCGCTTATTCCATGCAGAATGATATCAGCTACAGCTTCGCCAGCGAATAATTTTCTCGGAAATTCTTCTTTATCCCCCAACCACTGGCAAAGTTTTCAAAAATTAATTTTTATGCTTTAAAGTAGAAAAAACACTCTTTTTTACAATGTTTCGCCTAAAAAACCTATGTCATTGGAAAAATTTTCAAACCTTTTGAAGCTTATTATATACAATCAAAGACTGTCTACAAAATAACTCTACCGCGACGTTGATCGGACATTCCAATAAAATATAATGAATTATTTCACAATACCATCGAAATCGAAATTTTAATTAAAATTTAAACTTAATTAATTAATAACTCTGTGAATAGTTATCAGTTCATCGAAAAACCTAAAGGATATATGTAATCAGGTGTCCTCTTTAAATTGACATAGTTTGAAGACACATTTGAGGGGGAGAGCCTTCCCCCCTTAACCACTTCAAATTTATCTATGTTTTAAATTTGAAAGAAAAATTTGATCTTTTTATGCGATATTAATTGATGTCATACAAAAGAGAATTTTTCGCGTATTGTTCGTGTCTGACTATCTGTTTCAATACCATGAGCATGTATTCTTTTGAATTAGGCTTCCTTTAATGTAACACTTTGAATTCTTAAATAGTTATTTGCTTTGACTGTAGATAGTTTTTCCTCGTATGTGTCCTAGTAATGTCTACACTTTCATATGAAACGTTTTCCATTTTTTTTATCTTAGTTATTATTTGTCCGTTTGATTTCGTGACCGAATAAAGTTAAAAGTAAATTAGTTGAAAAGTTAATAGTAAATTTACTAAAAAACAATCGAAAAATATTTCATGGTGCTATTTTAAATATAATATTTCATGTTTTATTGTTATTTCAATAGTGGAAATGCTGACATTTGCATTATGCGTGCTTTGTGAAGTGTGTTTACAAAATAAAAGGCTTTTAAACAAACCTAAAAATAAAGGATAGCCACGCGATATGATTTATATTTTTCTAGATTTTATTTCTAAAAACATCATTTTATACTCTAGTGGTGTGTGTGTGTGTCTCCGCGTACTATTTAGAATTTCAACGATTCATTCTTACTAGTTTAACAGTTTCTCTTGCATTCCATTCAGCATTAGAGCGTATAAACATAAAACAAGGTTCTTTTTAATATCAACAAATAAAATTCAATTATACTGAAGATGACACAAATAAAGATGTTTATTTTGATTCCTATGCACATTTTGGTATTGATGAAGGGATAAAATAATAAATGGCTCGAAAAAAAGAGATATTTGAGCTCAATGTGTTTAGTTGGCTTATATTATATAAATGAGAGTTTTGAGTTCGAAAATTAATTAATACTTTGAAGAGATATAAATAAGCTCTGTTAATTTTATTTTATTCGGTTAATTTTATTTTTGTCGATAAAAAGAAAGAAATGCGCTAGGTAATTAATTTATGAAAATTAATTAATGATTTTATCAATACCAAAGTATATTTAATGAGAAAAAAGTAATTCATGAACAAAAAAAGTGGGAGATTACAATAGTTTTTCATTAATATCCTATCATTTGTTAAAACTAATTTAACTTTCTTTGAACGCTTTTCTCCTTCTTATCCCCAGTGACTGTCGAACTGAATGACATTTTCTACAACATACTTTTCCATTTTCCATTGTCAAGTCTTTGCTTTAATTTGTATAAATCGACGGGCTTTTATGCGCAAATAACTATATAAGTCTGCATTCATGTCTCATCAGTACATTCTCAGTTAAATTTGTTCTTGTATAATGCCTTATCGAACTATACTTTGCTCACATATATTTTGTTACTGGCAAATTCATTAATTAATTTTCATAAATTAATTACCTAGCTCATTTCTCTCTTTTTATCGACAAAAATAAAATTAACCGAGATCATTTATATCTTTACAGAGTATAAATTAGTTTTCGAGCTCAAAACTCTCATTTATATAAATAAAATATAATTTTAATGGAACCGAACTCATTTCTCTCATTTTAAAACCAATTAAATATATCGAACTCAAATATCTTTTTTCCAAGCTCTTTTAACTTCGTGTCGTTGATGAAGTAATGTTGAAAGATGAAGTTTGAATAGTGACTCATCAAAATGCAACGATGTATAACAAACATTTGTTAATGCATAAAACTGTATTATATTTTGATTAAGAGACAGGTCTTTAGATCATTATTTTAAAATGATACATGAAGTATAGTTTAGTTCAATTTATTCATTAGAGAAATTTTTTCAACGTTTACAATTAAAGCCGGTGTCCAAAAAGTGATTAAAAGCGATATGTGTGGAACTATCAGCTATGCAACTGAAGTATATTTTGTACTTTTTGTAGAGATTGGGTGGAAAAACCGCTTTCTATACAAGTTTCTAGAATGTTTTATGCTAAGGAAACAGAGCGAAAGAATAGTTTACGTATCAAACATGACAAGTCTATTTTTTTCACAAGAGAAACTTTTAATTGAACTAACATCCCATGACTATCTATTTTTAGATAAAAAAGTAGCGTATACTGAAGCAATTATAACCAGGCCCAAACTTTTCTCAGTATTTTGTGAATGGTACAGCCATTTTTAGTCGGAGAAAAATGGTATTACAGAGGTAGATACATATGACTTTTAGCTATCCACTGATGTAAAAATTGTCTAAAAAATTCATTACTGTTAATTAGTACCATTCAGTTTCCAGTGCGTTGCTCTTAACTGGTTTAACCAGTTTTTAGACAATTTTTACATTAGTGGATAGCTGAAAGTCATATGTATCTACCTCTGTAATACCATTTTTC
>CAJNOQ010003751.1:0-19213 GCA_905250885.1 Didymodactylos carnosus
GTGTGTGTGTGTGTGTTTAATTCAATAGACTAAATAAATGATAATAATATTTAATGGTTTAATCTTACAGAATTTGTACTTCGAAAAGAAACTGATCAAGAAATGGGCAGTCTACTCTTTTCGAGTTATACCTCAAAACGAATGTCACTGTTTTCACCCCCTCGTACATCATATAAAACGGTATTATCGCATGAATAGCTGGATAGGATGACTCATCTATTTTACACGATTTTATCAACATAGGAAAATAATATAAGTCTTTTTCTGAGCAGTCTTGAAGTTCAGTGTATATATACAGTGTTAACTTGACTTTACAAAAATCGAAACATAAAACACTCACAAAAAATGATGGATTTGTGATAAAAAATTGTCGTTTCAACTTCTGGCGGTCTTTTGTCGCTTGAGAATCGGGAAGTTTTCCGTCATTCGAATACAGATCGTTAATAGATATTTTGTCAATTGACACAGATCATAAACGACAGATCAAACTTGATAACCAGGCGTTGTAGAGGTGAGCCATATGGTCGGTGTCCTTTTCGATGAATGCCAGTCAAATACATTTGATGATCTTATAAAAAATAGAAATCACGGGGAATATGTTCAATTTTTCAGTCGATAGTTCACATCTGTTCCATAGTTATATCTTTTGATAGTGAAAAAAATAAAAATGTCTCTCAAATTTACGCTTCATCAATAAATGTTTAATTAGTCATTTTCGCGAAAAGAAACACAACCATGTGGAGCAAACAAAGCAAATATATCATTACAGTTGACCATGCCGATTTTAGCTAATTTAGAATAGTTTTCTCTATGGAAAAAATTAGTTTAAATCGATATTATTTTGTAATGTGCGAGAGTTATTAAAGATCACTTTTTGTTGACATGAGTAAGATCACTCAAGTCTCGCCACTAAACAAGCTGAAACTTTTGTGTCTTCAAACTCTGTCTTACTTTCACTTATTGCATTATCCACTACGGAAACAATCATTTAGTATGAAAAGATTTTTTTCATTTTGTTGGATACTTTGAAGTACACTGTATTTCTTTTTAATCATCGATGAATCGATCAATCGCTTCTCTTACTGCTGACAGTCATTTATTTCAATCAACATTGAAAACATCCGATTTAAGAAATTATGATTTTTTCTTTCGTAAATTACGTCGATCACAAAGAACGACACGTAAAAATGAAAAAGAGAGACATGCTCATTTGCTTCGAGAACAAACGGAAGCACTGGAAAAAGCATTTATTCTTGTTGATACGAATAAAGATGGCGAAATAATGGCGAATGAAATGGCGAGAGCAGTAAGAACATTTGGCTATAATTTAAGTGAGAGTGAAGCGTATGACATAATAGCAAGTGTTGATACTGATTCATCAGGCACAATTGATTTTAATGAATTTGTCAAAATGGTTCAAACTCGTTTGCCAACAAAACATAATGATGAAGCGTTAAATTTAGCATTTGATCTTATCGATATAAATCAAGATGGAAACATCGATGTTAATGAACTCAGGTGAGACTAAAAATTTTCATTTTTCAATAATATCTAATCTATAATTTATCGTTATTTTGTAGACAAATAATGGTTAAACTTGGTGAAAAAATGACTGATGATGATGTTGATGAAATGATACGTGAAGCAGATATGGATAAAAATTATTTAATTAATCGAGCAGAATTTTCACGAATTATCACCATGAAAGAATCAAATATGGATCTACAAGAAACATCATGAACGTCAAATGTTATTATTAACAAACAAAACGGTAGCAATGAAGATATCTGATAATAACAAACATTTGCTATAAAAGCTACATACAAACAATGTCGATTTAGACACTCTTACTATCTACAATGAAAATAAACATATTAAGTAGAATCTGGATATATCTACAAGAAAAGAATGATATTAAAAATAAATTTAAATGAATGTAATATACTTGTATAGCAACAAGACATGTAGAAACGTCTGTTAATATTTCTCTAGCTATATGATAAAAATCAACAACAACTGAGAATAACAAGTAAAATGACTATCAACAAGTAATGACTAAAATGACTCTCTAAAAAAAACTATATTACTCATTTTTCGTTATTTTCTTCACACTTCTGTTATATATTGCCACTCTTATCCGCTATAATTCATTTTCATTGTTGTATAGTTGACTATTTTTGCTTACACCATTCACTGTATTTCATTTCAAGCGAAGTCGTCGAAAACACATGATACTATTGGCGTGTGCCCTTTCACTCTTATATTCATTTATTCTTGCTAAAACTATATTTCATGGTATAACAATGGGAAGTAAGAGAGGTGAAACGTATTTCGATGGTAATTATAGTTAAAATGAGTTGACCATTAAATATATGGGGCATATCTATTGAAAATCTTCAGCTGAAAAATGGAACTTTATCACAAGTTTATTAACAGATTTTACAGTAGTTGGTAAATTACACATTATTTAAGCGCTATTGCAAGCAGAAAACGACTGATTTACCCATACTGGCTTATTTGGCGGATATTTGAGCTCAAACTATCACAGTATGTTGCCGCAGCATATTTAGGAAGATACTCGAGCTTTTTCGATCGTAGAATGCCTCCTTCAAAAGTTGTAAGCTTTTTCGTGAAATTCTGAACGACAACTGTGCAAAAAGTGCAATTTGTTTCGTTAAACGAAGGATAAACATGAAAATCTGGCTTGCTTTTAAAAATTTCTCTAAATTTGACCAATTTCATAACTGGTCGTATTCTGAGATTTTCCCTCACAAAAATTGTGTTATAAAACTCAAAAATGATAATTTCGTATGTAACTGATGAGCTCTATCCAACCGTGATAAAAAATTCATTTTGCTGCAGTTTTAGATGTCAGACACCTTGCCACAAAACGATTGTTAGTAAGAAACTGATTATAACTCACGTCATCACACTTCGATTAGGAGCTAGTGTGAACAATAATGGCACAACATCAGTAGATTAGAAGTTTTCATGATTGTTGCTTCTGTGATTACTGAGAAATTTGATTGATCCATGTTTTTTATACTCATCTTTTACTGTTTTCTTTTAAAAATTCATCTTTCTTTATAGCTCGCATACAAAAAAAAGCAAATAAACATATGAACAAACAAAAAAAGTAAAACAAATAACACGAACATGAAGGAGTGTCCCGACCAGCGACGGTGTGCGTGTGTGTTTCCAAAAATCCTGAAAATTTTTCTTGCTTTCTCTACGATTTTGGTGGTGACCCCCCCTTCAAAAAATCGTCGCTTCCCCCTCCCCCAATACTAACCGCTTCGAGACAGTCTTACAAACATGTAGAATGAATGACATATTGTCCCTCTCAGGGACAACTACGAAAAATAAATGACTCAAAAAGAATAGTCCACAATGACGTTGTTTTATATACAAAAATAGGAGAAGATATTGGTTTTCTTTAAGAAAAAACTAAATGGAAAAATATGCAGG
Organism: Didymodactylos carnosus; assembly: GCA_905250885.1. Lineage (NCBI taxonomy): Eukaryota > Metazoa > Rotifera > Eurotatoria > Philodinida > Philodinidae > Didymodactylos > Didymodactylos carnosus. Next base: position 3,469 of record CAJNOQ010003751.1, read on the forward strand.
AGACATTCTATTCATCGGGCGAAATCGCTGCTGTTTCTTGTTCACTTTTTTTGTAACTATTTTCACTGTCATCGTCTACGTTTTCGTCCTCGGCATCGTTGTTTGGTGGTTGGGATGGTTGGTCGTCATCATCTTCGGAATTTTTAACATCTTTAACGATTCTAAAAGCGATATACTTGCAAATTATATCTGGTGATAATAGTAAGGTAATGAGAAATTAGTAAATCAGATCACTCATTTGTGAGAACTAAAACAGTCATTTTCTGAAACTATAGCAAAAGAGGTGATCAAATACATCTTCTAATTTACTTTGACTTTTTTGATATATCACCGCCATTGTCCGACGTATCTGATCCACTTCGCGAATGAGAACGTTTTCGAATACCAACAGGTAATAGTGAATCATCCTGCGAACTATCACCAAACTAAACGAAACGCAACACAAAAACATAATAAGATAATAACATGACTAGAAAGAAAAATTTAGAAAATTCTGTTTTTTAACAGTACGACAAAGCATTTGGAGTTCAAGCTCCATACTCTGTACTCTCGACAATCTAAAACTTGTCCAACTATTTTACCTCTACATCTTTTAGTCTAAAAATTACATACAGAATCATTCAGATCGTTGTTCTTAGTTGTCCTTGTTTGTTGTTCTCTTTCATTCTTTTGATTTTCTTCTAATTGCAGTCGTTCGATGATTTGAATGCGAGTTTTTAACTCACTCTGAAATGCGATGCAATCATAGGGTGTGGCCTAAAAATACATAATGAAGACATTTTTTTAACGGCTAAAAAAACTTTCTTACTTTGATAACAAACACTTTTAAGATATTTTCATCTTGTGCTCCAAATCTCACACTTCTATCTGTCGCTCTTTCAACAGTCATTTTATAGATGATGGGTGAGTTTAATATAACACGAAATGATTTATCTAAACGCATTACTAAAAGAAAGAAACAAGGTGTCTTCTTTTTTTCATCTCCTTATACAATGTGAATACATACTTAGTCTCGAATGATATCTATTTGTTTGCTCGTCAAATCTATCATTAATTTTCAATATTCCGTATCCCCGTTCTGTAAACTGTTGTTTTTCACTGTTATACACAAACAGTTTTCCACCCATCTTCACAAATAAGAAAAATGTAGTTAGTACTATGAATTGAGTATGCTTTATTACTAATACCTGAAATTTTGTTATTTCATCCTCTTCACCGGTTGATGTATCACCTTGAATATTGATTAATCCACTCGATCTTTTTGACTCGTATTCAGCAGCGGATTCTACCAGAGATTGTGATGGCTTCGATTCACCATTGAGAACAACAGAAGATGAATGTTCTCTATCTATAAATAATAAATGATTTATGGAGAACAAAAACAGCCTAACGTGTAGATACATGCTAATGAGGACAAAAAAACAGTCACAGTCATAGAGTGTAAACTCGTACAAAAGTCTTCTTTCGAAATAGGTACTCTACTATGAAAAGAACGCAGTCAAACGCATAGACAGCTAATTGACACTAATAAAAGTTCTTTTTTGTATTTGGCTTACTTGAGTCAAATACCGAATTTTTTGTGCTATCAATATTATTATTTGCTGATGTTGGTTGATCAGTAGAGTGCGATGATGATTGTGATAATGATTTTGTTGTGATATCTGCAAAACTTGTTGGAATTGATTGTTGACCACCAAACAACGGTTTACTAAAATGAAACATAGAATAAAAATGTTATAACATTGAATCATTTTACAATAGGTATAAAAAATGATACACACTTTGCTCCCAGAGATGCTAATGACGATTGAAGTGGTGCAGACGCCGAAGAAAATCCCCCATTGACGGAAGTAAAATTTGTTGATAATTTTCCGAGAGCATTGGCAAATAGATTGTTACCACTACTTATTGCTGGTGTTTCTTTCAATGATAAATTTCCAAATGAACCACTACTACCAAAAGCACCTGGAGAAGATGGTGTACCATTAAATTGGCCAAACAAATGTGGAGTTGGAGATGACTTCTTTGAAATATCACTAAACATAACTAAACATGTACTGACGAATAACCCTTTTCCTTATATCATCCCTTAAGTGAATACATTTTAAATCATCTTACCCAAAAATCGTGTTATTAGCTATAATATTGTGACTATTATTCACTTTTGAAATCGAATTGTTTATTGACGAAGAAGAACCGGTATCAAATGTTGAGGAGTGAGTGGATGATGATTGTTTAGTATCTGAATTTGACGAATCTGAACGTAGACAAAAGAATTAACTATGACCATACTACAATCTAACAGAGACCGCAGTTGCTCTTACCCGCGTGAGACTTTTCCGACATCGTAATTAAGAAAAGGTATAATACGTTAGTGTCGCAGTTAAAATCTTAAAATAAGACAAAAAATGAAGAGATGTAGTCAAAAAATGACCGCATACTCACCCTAAATGAAAATTAGATGTTGTACTTTTAGTGAAGCCATTGTATAAGGTAGAAGAGTAAAAAAGAAAATAGAAAAAAATCTACAAAAACAATGAAGTAGAAATAAAGAATGTACGAAAGAAGTAAGCTACTAGCAGTTTCTGATCGCAATTATTAAAATCTGTCTCTTCTTTAAAAAACAGCGATGTTTTTTTTTCTCACGCGGTATGGAGTAGAAACTTAATCAGGTATAAGCTTTCATTTTATTAAACTGTTGCAAAAAATCTATTAGAATACTAAATTAGTTTTGTGAGAATGATCTTTAGAATAATTTAAGAACATGTTTAAAGCATTTCAGTTAAGGAAAAAATGAATAAATTATATATTACAAGAAATGTGTAGAGATCAGGATAGAATAACGCTGCATCCATCCTTAGCACGTCTAATACTTTAATTTATAATAGAGAAATCTATCAGACACGAAACGTCCCACAGGATCTTTTTTATAATAACGTAATGTTTTATATAGCTATAAAACATGCTTTTTCTTAAACTATGATATTACAACGCTATGGATTTATCTCTTTACAACGAACGCAATAGACAATAGACATAGCCCGTCGTGTTATAACACGTTGGAAAGTTATTTTTCAGGAATTTATGGCGTTGTAAGTGGATAAAAATATTCATTGCATTACAGCTCTATAAATTTATAGCATCAATGCGTTTCAATTTTTTATCTCGTTACAACTCAATTAGATTTGTCCACCGTCTTATAATACGCTAGATTCTAATGTATTATAACGCGTTTGAGCTTTCTACTTCAATATAATGCGTTATAATACCTTAGATGTTTTATCTAATTATAATGCCATAAATTTTGAAAAATCTTTTATAGCGTTATAACTCATTAGATAATGCATATTGTATTGTAATCAGTTAATATCTAATACATTACAATGTATTATTCTTTTCTATCTCATTGCAACGAGATAAGAAAATGAAACTCGGTGTAACACGACAGATATTAATGCGTTACAACGAGTTAGACAATATCCAAAACGAAAATACATGGTTTTCTCGTAAAGGACACATTTGCATAAAATTCTGAGACTGCCAATCGATTCCTCCCGAAAAGTTGGTCCGGGAAAAAGTATTTCAACTATATCAGACATATACGTTACTGATTTGAGACTTAGAACATAAACTCCCACAGCACACTTATTACCCCTGTCAGATATAGCGTTACAGCTCCTGAACAGTTAATATATTGTAATGTAATAAATTTATGTCGATGAAACGTGTAAAGAACTTCTATAGCCTTACAAATGAGTTAGAACATGCATAACGCGTTGCGATGCGTTACAGATTGCGTTATAATGCGATAGGAGTTTAGTAACGCCTTGTAACTATTAGCGCGTCAGTTGAATTTATTAACTAAGAGAGAGTTTAATCAAAAATCGGTTATTATAACAAACGTAAAAAGATCAGCAAAGCGTACATACACTGCGGAATTTAAAAATACGCTGTGTTTTACGCTTTACTGAGAAAAGCAGAGCGCACAGTGTATGCTTTGCTATCGTAAATAGCGATAGCATTGCTATCGCTGTTTATGCTTTGTTTCTAATAGAACTCTTGTTATATTTAAGAGAAAATAAGAAAACTTTTTAACTAATGAGTTATTCTACTGTCTGAGGTAAGAGACTTTTCTTGTTACACAAGATCGGTGATGCTTTTCACTATTTGTAATTGTTACTTATGTCTTATATTTCAACTCTGTTACAAACACTGTACCTAATCCAGATCCTCTTTGTTTTTCTAAAGTTGTTCTGGTCGAAATACATCAGAACTAAACTTATGGCTGAACTTCAGTCCTAATATAACCTAATCATTCTATAAATATGCTTGTTTCCAGCTATTTTTGCCGGCTTATTGTATATACGTATTATACATATTTATTTCACACTTTTTTTTCTTTTACTAATCATTAGCCAAAGAAATCGACCATTCCTGTCATAGTCTTGTACCACATTGTCGTTTTCGCTTAGAATAAACAGTCTGAGAAATGCTAAACAAAATGATCAAATTCCACAACGTCTAAGAAAATTACTAATCCGATTATTGACCAAACTTCGGGAAGTGTAAAGTTTTCAGCGGATATCCCTTGGTAACGAGCTAAAAGTTCAAGATGGTGGACGCTCCACTATGGATTCTCTTTCCATCGCTAGGAAAATTTAAGATAAATAAGTTTTTCTCATTATGGTTTTGTGTGTTTTCCCATAAACTATGGCTAATAACGGTCGCCATCATTCTACATCCACAAACGAATTTAATCTGACCTTGACTGGAACATCACTTTCAGGTCATCATCAGCAACAAAATAATCAACAGTCGTCTCGTGCAACGACTCCAAAGCAAACGTCACGACCTGGAAGTGCGAGAAGTAGTTCGTATTTAGGTGGAGGAGAATCGACAAAACGTTCAACAACACCAGTATGTTGCTATGAAAGTATATTTCAATAAGAAACTAAATTAAATATATTTACCTTGTTCATTTTTAGCAGAGACAAGGAGTTGTTCATACCGTGTCGAGTGGACATATTTCATCAACCCCGCATAGAAGTACACAACAGGGTAAGGACGACAAACCATCGTTCTAGCAATACCGATCTTCTTCAGTTTTTGTACCCTTTCTGAACATTTTCTCTTTACTTTGTCAAAAAGATTTTTCATTTAAATGAGTGACTGAAATGCTTGTCCATTTCTGCTTTGCCAGCCATATAATACATTTTAATTCAAGTGAGACCCTTTTTTTAGCTCTTAGTTTATTTATTGTAGGAAAAGAAAATCGAACGACTGCTATTCGAGAAAGGCGCAACAGTGGCTCATATCGTCCAGCATGGTTCACCCAAGCTACTAGCGAGAATAACGATGACAGAACAAATCACAATCAAGACTTTGGAACTGAATTAAGACACGTATGTAAATAATAGGCTGCAACCTTCCCGAAAGTTGATAACAAAGTCATGGTTCGGTCTTTTCTTTCAAATTCTATTTATTTATTTATAGTCCTCATCTTCGAGTGCCTTTCGTACCATTCATAGCCCTCGTGATTCGGATAGAAGTCCTAATCCTCCATCCACTGGACGTATTCCAAACAATAATATACTCGATACTCAAAGTCTTCAACGATATTCCGATGATATTGATGCATTCTTTACGGATGATATGACCCCGAAAAGAACGAAAATGGAACAGACTCAATCTCAACCTCAAACACATAATGATATCGAATCATCGTGGGATGATACGAGGCGATGGATAGATGAAATAAATCAAATGCAACATTCACAATCGTTACCACAACAAAATGCCGAGCATCAATATCATCCAACAGACGACGATACATGTAAATTTCTCCCTTGCTAAGATAGTTTTTTCTGTTACATAGCTGTTGATAAGTGACCTCTTGTCGTTCTTAGATAAAACCAACGATCATAACGCTTCGACGATCCAATCTCAACGTCAGCCTTCACATATGAGTAGTCGCGGAGTTGGTCCATCAATGATGCATGATACATTAATGTCGCGTGATAGTTTAAGTTTAATGCAATCAAATTATAATCCGAGATCACAACAGCTGAAAGCCTCACAAATAGCAGGCGTCTCTCAGCAAACACCAATGGAATTAGATCTCCGAAAGAAAATGGCTACAGTTACTATTCAGAGGTGGTATAGGAAAGTTAAAATGAGAAGAAGAATGGCTGAAGCAGCCTTGAAAAGGTAAATAGATGAAACGATTTGCTTGTTTGAATAATAAACGTTTTTTTCTCAAAGGTTTTTGCTTCTTTTATCTACTTTTCAGAGTATTAGAACAGAAAAAACTAGAGCATCAAGCTAGTGCTGAACGAACGCGAGAATTAGAAAAATTTACGTTATTAGAACAGAAGCGAAATCGAGAAGAAAAAGCAAGGAATGCACGACTTGTCACGATTAAAGTATGTATTTGTTAATGTTTTCTTTTTGGTTCTTCATATTTTATTTAAAGGACACTCAACGTAAACGTGATCAATCAAAACAACAACAAGATGCCGATTTACATCGTGTCCGAACACCAACGTCATCGAATCGAGGCTCATATTCATCACGGACAGGAATAAAAAGAGCAGATAGTAATAGTAGAACTCCCCGGTTAAACAATGATAGAGTGCCGTCACCAATGCCACCGAAACAGGATAATGAACAACAGAATCAAACATCCTCAATAGGGTTTGAAGTGAGTACTATAAAAAGTATGACTTTTATTTCATCTTTATTTTCATATAGAAAGTAAACAAATCAATCTCCGGTGGTGATATAAGTGAGCATGTAACATTGACCAGTAGTACATCATCAGCTTCAAAAGTAACATTGAATGATGTTTATGAAACATTGAGAAAATTAGAACAAGTCGAACAATTTCCACTGCAACGAAATGAAAGTGGTAAGGTACCCAATATTGGTCATTCTGTGCATCTTATAGCCCATAACGACAATACGCAAAATGAGAAAAAGATGCCACTAATATCTGTTTCTTTCTAATTTAGCCTATCTAAATGACTCGACACTAGATGCTTCTGATACTCTAGCTGAGAATAATTCTCGTTCATCCAAACCCTTAGAATCTATTTTATCTTATCTTGATCAAGAAACACAAAAGACAAACGATATAACCATTGAATCTGTCAGATCTCAAAAGTCCACCAGTCGATTGCACGATCGACCCCCACAACCGATTCGAACAAGTACAGTTCAACTGGTGAATCAGCAACAACAAACAACAACGCAACAACAACGTGAAGATGGTCAACAGCTACAGCATCCACCTATCCCTTATAATGTCAGATTTGCCAATTCCGATCATACACTACAGCAACACTCAAACAGAAGTAAAGACAGTGGTAGACAAACGCCTACAAGTGTGAGAAATGCATCTGATAGAAAATTAGCGCAATCATTAGCAATGCCACATATGCAGCAGACAGATTCGCAAAGACAGTATCAGGTAGTAACCAAGAATTGGGCTGGTGTTATTGATAAATGTCTTATTAATATTTAGATATCTACTCCACATAAATCGTTAGCTATAAATCCTTCCAACACAATTCATGATGAGCATAATAACAACGAAGAATATTCTTCTCAACAACGTGACAGTGGCATTCTATATGATGATCAGAATATGGATAAAGACGATGATATTGACGATTATGCGACACGAACAACTCAAGATGTCACACAACAAATTTTAAAATTAAGAATGAATAATGAAGAAAAACAACGGACAGTATTTTTGCTACAACAACGATTGGTAAGTAGTCTTTGGACTATTGACACTAGTCTATACATGTACTGATAATTAAATTTCAATTTTTGTGTTTTTATCAAATTTTAGAATCAACAACGTGAATTAAATGTTCGTCATGCCAAAGAAGCTGATCGCGAAATGATGCATCGTTTACAGTTGCAAAAAGAAGAATATGAAAGTGCAATTAAAAGACATTTGACATTCATTGATCAAGTACGTAGTGTACTAAAAGAGTTTGTTTATGAACATCGATTCGGTTGTAGAATGGTAGATAAAGCCTTAAGAAACGTTTTCGAATTTACAAGAACAGTATTCCGAAAATTACTTGAAGACTTGAAAGTGATAAATATTAAAAAGTAAAAGCATTTGAAAGTATATCCGAACTGCCAAAAAATACTTGAAAATTACATTTATCTAATTTTAAAATTAACTTAGAAAAATGAACTAATTAAATTTTAAAATGCTTCATAATTGTGATGTCGGTATATTAGGTAGTAGATAATGAGACATTCAATACGAAATATACTTCCAAGAGTTTTTCCTTTTCACATTAATCACTTTCAGGTCCTTAAAATTTCGTTTCAATGTTTTTTCTCGTGAAATTGATGATGTAGAAAATGTTTCTAAACTTTATTTTACCACTATACTTTAAAAATAACCTGCACAGTGGAGACAATTAACAAATGTCTTACATCGTTTTAGTTGATTGATGACAAGAAAAAGTTGAGTGAACGTTGTGAAAAAGTCGTCAATGAAATTAAACTTATTGATAAAAAATATTCGGATAAAATTCGTCTACTTGAAGATAATCATCGAATAGAAATACAAAAATTAAAAGATGTTCATGAAGCAGCTGAGAAATTACGACGTGAGAGATGGATTGATGAAAAAACTAAAAAAATTAAAGAGTTAACTGTTCGTGGTTTGGAACCCGAAATACAAAAACTCATCTCAAAACATAAAGCTGAAATACAAAAAATAAAATCAATTAATGAAGCAGAATTATTACAATCGGATGAGAGAGCAGCACAACGGTAAGTGTGTCAAACAAAAAAATACAGTTATAGAAATATTAAAATTAAATATTTTAGATATGTGCGAATGACAGAAGAATTGCGAGATCAATTGGAACGTGAGAAAGAACAAGCCATAATGAGAGAACGAGATTCAGCGCGAGAGCGATATGAGAAAGCAATTCGAGATGAAGAAAAAGCATTTACGGAACAACGACGTCGATTATTTGCTGAAATTGAAGAGGAAAAAAATAGATTAGCTGAACAAGCAACAAAACAACGAAATGAATTAGACAAGTAGGCCCATTTTAAATTAGAAAATGAAGTCATTCACAAACTATACTATATATAAATATTTTTAGACTTCGAAAAGATGTTGAAGATAATCATCGTAATGCTGTTGATGCCATGAAGCGAGAATATGAAGCAGCCAGATTAGAGCAAGAAAGAAGACATCAGGTAGATGATAAACAGAAGAGTCTCTACAACAGGTACAAAATATTTTGTCTAATTTTTCTAAACATGATTTATTATCTAGGGTGAAATTCGTGAATTGAAAGAAAAATTAGAAATTGAGAAACAGAGTTGGGAAGAAAATTATATGAAAAAACAAGAGACAAATCTAGCTGGAAAAGAACGTGAATTACGCGACCAAATGAAACGTGAGAGAGACAAAGAAATCGAAAAAGTCATCTCACAGTTAGAAACAGATACAACAATGTCTAAAGAAGAAGCAGAAAGAGCGGCTGAAAATAGAGTCAAGTAGGTTGAACCGTGTAACAATAGTATTGGAGAAGTTATTGAGATATATTTATTGTTTTTGTTTTTAGACGAATCCGTGATAAATATGAGTCTGAATTACGTGAAGTTGAGTATTCCGAACGACAAACACAGGAAAGATATAATCAGTTGAAAGCACAATATACCGAAGTCGAAGGTAACTCCTGTTAGATTCGTTTGACTAGAATTCACCTTCTCTAAAGTATTTCATCATAAGTTTACCGTGGGTCTGATTGATATGCTGATATCATTGCTTGATTCGGAGTATGACGGCGGTGTGAAAAGCTCACTTTTGAGATAGAATTTTTTCTTTGAATAAAATGAAAAGATAAAATATACAAATATCGTACTCATGATGACTTTTTTTTATGGACAACTAACCTTTCTTATCATGTTACAGAATATTCTGTCTCCTAGCTCTTAAAAAGATCGTAAAACACAACTCCCAAACTCCCTGACCTAACTAAGACTGAAAATGTATCAAATATGTTTTTTGGAAGGTATTTACGGGAATAGGATTTTGGTGAAGCTAGAGACGTAAAAATTGACGATGTATCCACGTTTTTAGAAAATTACCATTTTCAGTGAAATAACTATTCATATGCCATCAATAACTTGTGGAGGTAGAATTTTGTTGATTATCTTAATTTTTCACTTTTGAAAAAATTCTAACGCAAAACTGAGTTTTTGGGATAACATCGTTAGACTCAGAATCAACCGAAAAACAATGATGCCAACATCTGTTTTCAAAATTATTTTTATGTAACATTTTTATCCAATTATGATCTTTCAATATTGTCGTTCTCACATCATATCTATGTGTTTTAAGGTGATAATGAACGTTTCAAAGTAATTGTAAAACAGAAAGATACAGAAATTAATGACATTCGAAAGGTACGTTGTATGTTTAACTTCTTTCACAAATTCTAATTACTATTATTTCTGTTATGCATAGATTACAGATACATTACAAAAGGAACGTGAACGTCTATCAGATATAATACGTCAAGAGTTTGCTGATCGTTTGGTTTTAACAGAAGATGAAAATAAACGTTTGAAAATTGAAATGGCCGAATTAAGATCTCGTCAACAAATCGATATAGATCGAAAAAAGGAAGAAATTGATACTTTACAACGGGAAAAAGATCAAGAATTAGAAAAAGTACACGAAAAGTACGTAAAGTATCTAACTAACTATTCTGACTTTAAAATATTTCATATAATTATTACTTAATAGTACAGTTTTTTATTGAAAATTAAATGATTTTGATTATTTTCTAGAATAAAACAAGCGATAACCAAAAAAGATGAACAAGTAACTCAATTAAGACAACAATTTGAATCGGCTGTTAAACGAGCTGATCATTTGGAAGGTTTACTTGAACAACAACGAAAATTAATTTCAACTCCAGCAACAGCTAATACAACAAATCAAAAAAAATCCTGATCTTAAAGGCACATTATTTTCTATTATTAATTTGTAAATGTTTGATACTTTTAACCTAACGCTATTTCTTTTTATTGTGGGAAATTGTTTTCTAATACATATATTTGTTCACTTTCTTCTGGGATACTTTTCTTGTTGTCTTAGATAACGGATCTCTGTTGTTCTTCTTTTGTTTTCAATAAGCTTTTGCATCGACTTCTTTTCTCATGTTTTTTGTAAAGTATGTGTGTGTGTTTATCTTTTAGAAAAAAAGAATTACTTGTTTGTGAGTTATTGTTGGTAACGATCATAAACTTATTAGGCTAAATGACAACTAAACCACTTCTGGCTCAGAAAAGGATTGATTCTATGAAATACGTCTACCAATTTTGTATAGTTCATGATAGTATGCAATAATGAAGTATTCATACTCTGATCATTTCTAATATATGGCGTAAAATAATGTAGGAATTCTATGGTAGAATCTTATTATAGGATATAGTACAGAATTTTAGAATTTTTAAAGTCCTTACGATAGGGTTCTGGATCTGGAAACTTGTACGACAAAAAAGAATGTACTGATTCTAGATGAATTTTTAAGATCATATTTTTGATTCGACTATTTTATAGCCAATTTCTTCTGAAAACTTTCTTTTTCTTTTCTGATTCTTTTATCTGATATCTCTCCAGACATTTTACTTAGTTTGGGTTTTTTATTCCCAGGTGATAGAATCGTACTATCCGATTGCACAAGATCGTATACGAATCGTACGAAATCATATACGATTATCTACGATTTACATACGAATCGTGGTGTCTGATTTGTCCTCTCATACGATTTCATACGAAATTGTATGATCGTATATGATCTACTACGATCGTATTATAACTAAGATTGTTTATTCACGAAAAGTGAGAGTCATCAAAGGTCACCGACCTTAGTAACAATGACTCAAGCCAAACAACACCGAAATAGTAATAAAAGAAATAACAAAATAAAGAAGACAACTAAGATTAGAACCCGAAGTAGTAAAATAAAACAAAAAAATTTTTAAAAAAAGAACAAGCATAAATGCTTAACTGACAAGCGTTTCACTGGAAGAGATACTGAAGTAAGGCTGTTTTGAAAGACATAAAAGAAGAAAGACAAATAACTGACTCTGGAAGATTATTTCAATCAGTAATAGTTGAATAAAAAAAAAAATACGATCCAGAGGACAAATCAGATAGGCCACGATTCATATATGATTTCATACGATTAGGTACGATTTTGTCTGATTCAGATACAATCGTATACGATTTGTTTGACCTGGGTCATAATCACCACTTGATCAACTTTTCTTCTCTGATTATAATATTTGATCATTAAATATTGACAAAAAATTGTAAGTGACTGTAATTCAACCTATGTCTATATAATTTTAAACGTATGAATAATCATGTAGCCACCCATCTGCATATCAGCAACATAATCGTATGAGCAATGATCTATACCATAAGAAAATCTAACATATTTAAACACATCTGTTTAAATAACTGTAAACACGTGGCTGTATGTGATAGTCACTTGTCTTTTTTGAACTAGGTGTCTTCTTTTTGAATGAAAGAAGAAACCATCGTCCTTCTATATTAGCACAAGGATGACTCATAAGATGACGAAATGGAAAAGAGTGATTCTCATTCTTTTTCATTTCACAATTGTTGCTAGAGGCCAGGTCTACTGGTTGAATTTTTATTCAACAAGAAGGGAGAAAGAAAGAAAAATAATATTATCATCAGCGTCCATTTTTGACAGCTGTTATTGGCAGGTAACTTCTAACTACATCTGATCGATCCATCCTGGATATTTCAAGTCGCCAAATTTCTTAAACTAGTATTGGATACGTTTTTTTATGTTAGAAGATAGAAATATAAAGAAAACAAACGCACGGAGCGATTCTAATGCGAATTTCCTTTCAGAATGGAGCATTGCACTTGACTTAAAGGTGAAATTTGTCCTGAAATATAAAGTAGAAAAGTATAATTCGTTTACTAATAGGTTTTGTTTAGTTTTAAGTTTAACTCAGGATCTACTTCTGTTGCACAGTTAGCTAGATGTAGATTTAAAAGGCAAAATTACCTTTACTCACAGTGAGAAACTATATTTGAGACTATTTTGAAATTTGTACCAATTACCGGCATGCAATTGTTATCAATGTCAGGGAAAAACTTCTGAATAATGAACTATTGTAGGACAAAAGATTTCTCACTTGCATCAAGAAACAATCAGGAACCATTTCTCAAATATATACAAAGATAATTTATTCCTGTTTTATTTTTCATTTTCTGGCTCAGAAAAAAAGAAATAAAGTGAAAGTCTCAATGGCAAAGTGGAATGCAAATGGAATATTTTAATTCTCTGCATAGTAATCAGAATGGATATCTATTTTACTCTCGATTGTTCTGGTTATCATTAGAAAGTTGAACGGATTTTTTCTGGTTATTTGTCTCTACTTAAATGCCTTATTCCCAAGGGGGAAACAGCTGATTTTGGGATTTTCGTCGGTTTTCACTGATTTCCGTCGATTTTTTTCGATTTCCTGTAATTTATTTGGGAAATTAAGTAAAGAGACTGCGATAAATAGTGCAGAACCTGCTTTGTTTGCACAAAACAGGAATCAGACATACTGAAAGTAACGAAAAAAAGATAAAATCATAAGCGATTTTTGATTTAAATCGATTTTTTAAGCTCAGAAATCACCTGTTTCCCCTTTGCTTATTTCATAGATCTGCATTATTGATGATGCATTATTTTAGACAGAACTCGTTATCTCAAAAAACTGACAAACATAAATATTAGGTATATGATAAGCATAAAATATTTATTCTTTTTGCTTAGATAATGATCCCTCATCGCAGTTCTTCGAGTCGTTCGTCGTCTCTATCCTCGCTCGATCGAGAACTGCTCTCATTTTCTCCGCCCAAGGGTCAACAATATTCGTCATCACCCATTCCAACTAATCGTCGTTCATCTCTATTTTCAATAATTCAACATAATTTAACACAAGATACTAAACTGTTAAGAGATCAAACAAATTCTGTAACTACACCCGTTTCAATTCAACAACAATACCGAATTGTTTCGAATCCATTCGACCCACCGACAAGTGTTCATCTCAAACAACGTTTGGCTAGTCCAAGCATATTTCAATTGGAAAATAATCAAAATCAGAATAGATATACGCTCAAAGTAAGTAATACGTTTTGTATTTAATTTAAAAAAAAAACTTCATTTACTAGAGATCAGTGCTTCTATAGAAAGTTCGTTCATTCCATATATACTTTAAGACGTATGCTCTTTGAATATGACGAACAGCGAGTAAAAGAAAAGATGCCATTTACACTGTGTCCTGTATGTTACCGATTTTATCTAAATGTTAATACCGCAATTTTTCTCTTTGATATTTAGTTTCATGTAAAAATACTCACTTTCTTTTGCTTTCAACTGACACTTTTTAATTTGTTCAGTGTTTTTTGTTCTCAAGGAAAATCGTCCATATGAATGGTCTGTTGAACGTCGTGCGGTGTTAAATCCTGTTAATTTAAGTGAACATATTTTACAAATTGATGCACATCTTTTGTAAGTAGTGTAGTGGTAGTAGACTAATAAAATAACATTACATCTGTTTTTAGTAATGAAAATTTACAAGAACGTTATCAGAAAGCAGCGGGTGAATTTTGTGAGAAATTACATCTACCTACACCTGCCGCCATACAACTTCAACAACAAACAAACAACGAACGAAATGGTAAAAACTAAACTCAGTTGACGCATAATCTATATATTTGTTTTTTTTCTATTCTAGGTTGGTACAATAGTCGATCGGGTGACATTTCCTTAACAGATGTTCGGTCAACAACATCATTACATAACCAACAACGCGACAGTATGTACACTCATTTTTCATTGCTTTTCTAGTTACCAAAACGTTTTTTTTTTTACATATTTAAATTTATTTCTTCTTTAACCATCAAAACCAGAGAAACTTGACCCGTTATCATTTAGAAAATATGGAAAAAGTAAACAATTTGTTTACGTCATCTATATAAAGTATGACCTTCAGTTCTTTTTCAACGTTAAGTACGAATAGTAACTTTACACTATAATTTATTTATGAAGGAAAGACGATTTTTTAATTGTTTTCTTTATGAATGTTTTAGTGGGGTGTCAAACACGTTTATCACTACCTCCTAAACTCGACATTGAATCAATAATACAAAGTTTTTGCTCATCAGATAATACGTCGCGTAATAATGATAGTACACGATCTTCCCAATTAAATGATTCTCAAATAAGACGCAAGTTATTTCTCGAAGACGATGAAATTGATAATGACGAACAGAAGTAAGACAGTCTTATTAATCCATTTTTCTAAAAATTTGGAAAGTTATGTGCTGTTCTAACAACAGCCAGTTGTAGTGTTCTATAGTGACCATTTCACATCAGAGTAAGTCTCACGAGGGAAGGTCCCCAACTGTCCGATCGCTTTCGAGCCGAAACTTAGTGGACTATAGGTAGTCGACCATGCTGATTCCGAATATCAACATGAGACGTGCTGCTAGGCCTCCAGAGAGTGATTTTCTGGAAAACCAGTTTTTCAGAAACTCTAAAAAATAACCAAAACCTTTCTTAATGATGCATGATTGTAGTCCCAAAATTTCTGATTAAAATGAGACCTCTCCCAGCTCTACATGACCTTTCTTTGCAAAGTTATA
>CAJNOQ010003752.1:0-19212 GCA_905250885.1 Didymodactylos carnosus
GTTTCTTTCTTTTCCTTCGTGTGTACGAACGTTAATATTAACGTTCGTACACACGAAGGAAAAGAAAGAAACGTGACATCACTCTACACAGACAACAGTCTTAATGTATGTTATATATGTGTACCGTACATTGCAACGTGAGCACACACTATATATAACGTGAATAAGAAAAGAAAATAGAAAAGAAAAAAAGAAAAGAAAAGAAAACGCTATTTTTCGCAGCTCTATTATAACATAAGCACCTTTGAATAGACGTTATGCTTTTTCAAAATTTCTTTTAACTAAAGAACAAAAAAAACAATAGTTTGTAAACTTGTTGTTTCTCTTTTGATGTTATTTCATTATTTATCTGACAGAGTACTTCAGATCTCTTCTGCTTCTTTATAGCTGTAAAAGATATACCAATATTCGAGAAAAGGGTTTGAAAATTTTTTGAAAAAAATTAAATCTACAATAACTAAGTTATCCAACTTTGTTTCAAGGCCGAACTTGCATAAGAAAGTGAAATCAATACAAAAAAGTCTGTTGCCCAGAAGAGAAGAAAAATATGAGGGATTGTAAGCCGGGGAAAATGAAGGATTGTAGAGAAGAAAAAGACGAAGAATTTTTCTCAATGGTGTTGTTATATTAGTCCTCTAGGATTCTAAAGAAGAAGAAGAAGAAGCTGTGTTTCTGTAAGCACTGGTCGACGTTCTTGTGGGTATTCTTGCCAGATTCTTGTTTCTTGGCATTTCAGACAAATATGTTGTAAAATATTTTACATGTATTTTTATCACAAGAACGCGATTTCCTGCAAGTTTCTTGTTTCAATTTTTTCTACAAGAATCTTATCTTGTAATTCTTTAAAAAATCTTGCAAACAAATAGAATGCATATATAGTCCATTTTTCGCCTTCTTTTCTTTTCATATATATAGGAACTGGACGCTCTGATGCCAATACGGTATGTATGTATGTATTAGACCCATTACGTTGCAGTGTAGAGTGAGAATCAATAAAAGTAACAATTAACACCAAAAAACACAAAAAGTTAAGGTGTCTATTTCGGTTTCCGGCCAGTTCGTTCACATTGAGACGTTGCTTCAAGGTATATCATCAGCACACTACCGTCCAGATAACTAGTTTAAATAGTGCCCATCATCTCACCAAGGAGAAACAGTCTCAATTTGTTCTCACATTACTTTTTCGGTAGTTTGATCTTATTCTTTCTGCACCGGTCTTTGGCACATGCCTTCACATGTCCCGTTATTCCTTGCAGTTTAAATTGTTTTCCGCATTGTGGACATACGTAATGATTGCTAGATTTCGCCAGCATCTCCGTCACTTTGCGTACAATATCTCCACGAACTGCAGTCGCCTCGTCCGATCTTCTTCTGTCTGCGCGTATCTTGTACTCCTGCACTATGCTGTTATGTTCGGATGCACAGGTTTAACTTGTACGGTCTTGTTAATCAATACTCGCCGTTTATCTCTGCTTTGGAATCTCTTCTCCAATTTTTGATCCCGAATTCTTTAATATCCTCCATTATTTTAGTCTCCCATCGTTTTCTGATGCCTACGTTTCCACGACGAGTGTTATCTGGCAGATAGGGGATGCCAATACAGGCACACGTAAAGACTCGATTGTCTCTCGACAAAAATCTTATGAGATTTGAAAGACTTTTTAAAGACATCTATGTATAGTATTGAGCTATATTATGCAACTTATATATAGCACGGGAATCGACAAAACAACTTGGTGATTTTGTCGTCAACGAATCTTGCCACTTCAGACAAGAATCTTTAACGAAAAAAGATGAAAAATCAATAAAAATTAAACGAAGAATCTTGCCTGATCTATCAAGAAAAAATTGAGGGTTCTTGTCTGAAATGACAAGAGACAAGAATCTTGCAAGAGTATCCACAAGAACGTCGACCTGCGAGGAATAGAATAACAGAAATACTTTCATAGACAAAAAAAGTATTTTATGGAAATTCCCCATCATTATTATTTTTTCTATAAAATAATTTTTGATTTGCTGCGATGCAAAATTTGAACGATAGAGAAAAACTACATTTTCTTGTCACTCTGCAGGAAAGACAAATCAGTCAGAGTGTAAGTATTCTAAAATCAGTCGCGACAGGATTGATTAAACCATTGCCAAACAGCGATGCATTGCTCAGGAATGGTTTAGAAAAGAACCTTGTTTTCCTTAAAAATGAGATTTCCTTTTGAACAATCATTACCAAGCAATGATTCATTGCTTAGCAATGGTTTTCATAAACGACATTTCACAGAAGAATGGATTCGTAAATGGAAACTTGGGCGGGTATGTTGGAACAGCTGAACATTGTACGAACAACTTGTGTGAAGGTGAGTTAGAGTAAGGTTGATATTCTCTTTTAAGAAAATAAAGTTCTTTTTTAAACTACTGCTTGACAATGGATCTAGATGATGCTCATATCTCTTTGGTTCTTTTCATTGTTCCTTTTATTATTATTATAATTTATTCTTTTGCTGTGATAAATACTCCACTAAAAATAGTAGCTGGTCTCTCTCTTTTCTGCTGCTTATGCCATTTCGTCTGTTATGTATGAAAACTTTTCTTTTTTGTTACTACTTGCTTGTGTTGGCCAAGGGTGAAAGAAAACGTTTTTTTTAAAAGAATAAACAGGAGTATGAGAAATGAACATTTCATTTAACAGTTTGTTTTCAAGACAAGATCAACAAAGTACAAGATTAGCCTCAGTAAAGCACTTTTCAGGACTTTGATTTGGATCGAAACATAAAAGAAAATTTTTTAATCTCTGGCTTCTAATATCAGCTACACCTCATTTGAAAACTCTCAGTTACTCTCTAGCAGTCTTTGATGTAAAGAAAAACTTTCATTTGAAGAACACAGCCTTTTCTTAGTTTTGAGAACATGGATAACACTTTTGGCGATGCATTGCTTAGAAATGGTTCATTGCTGAGCAATGGCTAGTGAATGACAACATTATATTGGAATAGCTCACTAATAAATACCTTTATTAATAAAAAAGGTTTTTTTTCTATCGAACTATATTTTTTCTATAAAATTATTTGGATGGTTAAAACGGGTTTTATTATTTTTTGAATCAAACCAGAGCTGGGCAACTCCGGCTAGGTACAACTCCAACTCCAACTACGCTTCAACTCCGAGTTGAAATCTATTTGTTCTTTTTCCTTCCCGTTTTTTTAATTTGCCCGTATAACGGCCATGTTTTCATTTATAATAGTATGCACAAAAAAAATCATTATAATAAATCAAAATTAGATTTCAATAATGTTAATTTTGAAAGCATATTCTTTGGCATACTACTATGATGTGATCGAAACAGTTGGAATTGGAGTTGACAAAATTTGTCACCAACTCAACTCCAACTCCGCAAAAAAAACGCTCAACTCCAGCGTTGAGTTGCCCAGCTCTGAATCAAACAAATCAATCGGAGCATTCGAAGCAAACGAATCAATGTTGAAAAGTGCTTCTCGGTTTCGTGCTTTCTCCATTTTATTCTTTGTCTTACAATTTACTTTTTTACTACTTACTTTAGTTTATTATTGTTTTCTTGTCGTTTCTTTTCCTGTATTTCTTTTTTCTAGTGAGAGGTATAATGTGTTTCTATACGGTTGAACTCACTTAAATAAACAAAGCATAAATTAACTTTTCTTGCGATAAAGCACAGAAATGTGAACATCAAGTAACTTTAATGTAAGACGGAGTGAGTAGAGATAGATACGAGGATGCAGAGACAAATCAATTTTGGGAAAAATTTGATTTATTTTATGGCAGAAAACATGATCTACTTATATGTCTGACTAGCTCATTTTCTTCTATTTCCTGAATATCTTTGTTGTCCTCCTTTGTTGCAATTGGTCGTTTCTTATATTTTGTAGAAGAAAATGAGCTAATGCGACAAATGTAATTAGATCATGTTTTCTGCTTCGAATGCTCCGACGGATCTGTCTGATTCATTTGCTCCGATCGTAATTTTGACAGCTTCCCTAATGACTCACTAAATGTAAATATGTTGATAACTCATTCAATATGCTCCATGTATATGCTAATATGTTTTTCATGCTAGACATTCCTGTGCTTAACTTTTCCGTGCTGAACATTACTCATCCTCAACGTTCACCAACCCTTTCTTAATGTAGATAACTGTTTGCAGCTATCAGAATAGACAAAACAATGGAAATGACAGCCGAATCAAAAGCAGATGCCAACGTTGGCTCATGCCCAACTTACGCAGGACTCGCCAGTCAACATTTACTTTTTGCCGAGCTGGTTAGCAACAGAGGTGGTTTTATTTCGCATCGTGAAGAAACAATTTCGAAGTCTGAATGCGCTCGCTATGCAGCGCACAAAAGAAGGTCAGTGACAGATCTCCGAACTTTATCGACCGGTTTCGCTTTGCCTCGTCACCGCGGCGATAATTATAATCATCATCCATTTTGTCCTAGTTTTTGTGGCCAAAGATCTCCAAGATCAGCAATAAGCAAGCAATATGCCGTCAATCAGGCAAAACGTGGTGTTCCGCCAAGTGGTGCCCTCAAAGAAGAAAAATTGGAAGCATCATTTCCTTCATCTATAATCATAAAAGAAGAGAAAACAAAATCTAGAATTCCAGTGAGAACATTTGAAGCTACCTCTCCATCATGCACAATAACGACAGCGACAAGTAGCAATTCATCATCACCCTCTGTCATCAATGAACGAGTTTCATCAAGTAACAAAAAGACTATGATCCCTCGACTGA
The DNA here is from genome assembly GCA_905250885.1 of Didymodactylos carnosus. Classification (NCBI taxonomy): domain Eukaryota; kingdom Metazoa; phylum Rotifera; class Eurotatoria; order Philodinida; family Philodinidae; genus Didymodactylos; species Didymodactylos carnosus. The sequence goes on from CAJNOQ010003752.1 coordinate 4,757, forward strand.
TTCCGACTCGTTTCTTACCATCGACGAATCATACTGCGGCCGTCGTCGATCTATCGAAGATCAAAAATAAGGCAATGACGAGTTTCTTAAACGTGGGTAAGTCTAAACTTGAGTGGCACTCAAACGAGGATGCTAAGTTAGTATTGGCTCTACAGTATATTGGGGAGATAAGGACATATGAATACTGTTTTTGATATTAACCACGATCCTGATATAGCTGTTGGCCTAAATTGACAAACAACTAGATTTTACGCCCGTGCCTATTACGAAGACTTTTAGGCAATATTGTATAATAATTCGTTTTGACATTTTTCTTACTTTAAAAACAGCTTCTTGAAAGTTCAAAAGTACTTTTACTTTTTGCTGCTCATAAAACTGTTCGTTTTTAAAGGACAATGATAAAATCCGTTATAAACGTAATACTCATTTAGCGAAACTTTTTGATGATTTATATAGTCTATTATCACCTGTGTTCCACATATAGCATCATGATTCTGATATTTTGGTAAGCCAAGCGAGACCGCGTTGGATTCCCACCGTATTGAGAATGCTGATTGTTTCCGCTTCCGAGTCTCGACGGACCCGACAAGGATCCTATCAGGAATCGCTCTTTTTCCTGAGCAAACGATTGTATCCTAACAGAAACGTGTAGCCGAGAAGTGTCCAAGATCTTGACCATATTTGAAACAGGATTTCATCATGATCCTGAGCGGTTGCCAGCTGCATTTGGGAATTGATTCAGGAAGCCAACAAAACTCGATCCAAGCAACATCTCGAAACTCCACGGTTCGGGAGCAATGGACGTTTTTCCAGAAGCCTTGGGATTCCTCTGCGGTTAGGCTCGGGACTGTCAGAAATGAATGTAAACATAGGTTATCGACTGTGCTGAATCTCGTGGCAATGTTAGTTTTCAGAACAAACTGTAAAGGCCGAGTGAAAACCTTTACTAAGTGGAATAACCCATTTTTGGCTTTTTTGAACAAAAATTACAAAAATTCATAACTCAGTCACGATTCATCGAATCTACTTCAGATTTTCAGGAAATACTTTATTTTATCCGCTCATTCTGATTCTGTACTTAAAATCAATTAATGACTCTTCCCAAATTTACCTCAGTGAAAAGTTGCATGAAATTCGATTGTTTAAAAAAAGTTTCAACTTTTTTCTGAGATTAAGCTCGGCAAAGTTTCTCAATCGATCAGCTAATTTCACAAAACTTAGGGGGTTAAATCGAGGTTTCTACTTCCAGTTGTGCGATTGAAGGTAGACTCAGTCTAATATTTGTCACAGCTAAAAATTATGCGTTTGCGTACCATTTCGCTTCAAAACGGAAGATGTGACTACTAAGCGTCTTTCTGGTTCACATGTCTTCTATGCGACTTCTATATGTCTACCAGTAGACACATTAAAAACATATAGAAGACGTCTATTATTTTGAAGACGCAATGTAGTCATACAAAAGACACTTTTTCTCGGTAGACACAACGCTGAAGTCGCATTTTTTTTTAGATTGTAGTTGCCAATTTCTTCCAGTATAGAAATTCAAATTCCATCTCCGTTCGAGAACAAATCTTTTCAATTGGATTTCATTTCGACAGAGACCCAAAGTAAAAGCCGCCCCCCTCAGGAATTCGATGTTTTCTTCGAAACCCTCGAAACTGATGTAACCATACAGTTCAGTATCCCAAAGTGTCATCTTTCAGAATCCATCTCAGTTTGCCAAAAATTCAATGCTTTTGGAGGATTTTGAAAGAGATTTCTGAAAGCCCTCAAAATCACCTTTTTCTAAATTTTACGTTTTAATTAAAACTTTTAAGGTTATCCGTTTTAACAGACATGGAACTATGTTGAGCAGAGTGGTCTGATCAGAATGAGATATCCAGCAGGTTTGTACGACTTTGTCTAGTAGTTAGACTTTGTAGTTATACTAGTTTTGCTAAAGACGTTGAACTATAATTAATGAAGTGATGACATCATTGCTTAGGATACGGTTTTGGCACAGTAAAGTTGTAATAACTCCTAGACGATTCATCGTAAAACCTTCATTGTTTTTTTATTTTGAAGCTAAGACATTTATCTAAACTTTGATCCGCGGCGATTTTTGATTTTTGTTTTCTGTGCAGAGATAAGTGGCAAATACTCCGTCGAATTAGGGTAATTTTCAGAGGTCTGACTTAAAATACGTGTAGAGAATGGACAGAAGCGAAATTCAAAAATCGCCGCGGATCAAATTTTAGATTTAGATGTCTACTTTCATCTGAGGCCTCTTGCAATTTTCTGCACCTTCCAACAAAAAAGTCATAACGCTTTTGCTAAGAGCCCCATTTTACCTCTTGTCACGCAATAACTCGGCAGCGCTTCAGCGTTTTGATTTCAAATTCTTAGCATAAGCTCGTAGGACAGTAAGCATTAGTCACTGAAGCACCATCGAAATCGGATGTAAGATAAAAACGTTTTTTGCTGAGGGGGAGCCCCTTAAGAGCCTTTCTCATACTGTCATGCAGGTGCGACGTAAGATAAGATAGATTTCTTTTATTCCTCCATATATCAGAGAGCATAAGGCCTTTGGAAAGAAAATATATCGTCATGGAAGGAAAAAATGTCATCATTTTACAGAACTGTAGCATAATTATCCTTTTTTATATGTAAACTGGGAGAAACGTCCGAAATACTAATATTTAAATCTGGTGACTGTCACAGTCCAAGTAATTACAGACCACTTACTTTACTTCCGATTTTATCAAAAATTTTAGAACGCATTGTATATCGAAAAGTGCATGGGTATCTCGTGAATTACGGACTTCTGAATAAAAACCAGTCTGGGTTCCAGAAGAATGATTCTACCATTAATCAATTAGTATCCATAACACATGAGATGCTGATAGCTTTCGACCAAAACGAGCCTGTGTTGACTGCGTTCCTTGATTTCAGCAAGGCTTCTGATAGTGTATGGCACAAGGGCTTGCTATTAAAACTGAAGGCTAAGGGAATTCCTCAATCGCTCATTAACTGGTTTGCCAGTTACCTGGCTAAGCGGGAGATTGTAACTACAGTGCAGGGTGTTACATCATCGGCGAGGAGAATTAATCGAGGTGTGGCTCAGGGCTCGGTCCTAGGGCCGGTGTTGTTTTTAATATTTATTGATGATATCGCGATAACATCAACTCCACAATGAAATTCTTTGCTGATGATGTATCTCTGTATTGCATTACAAAAAGGAATGATTTATCCAAGGCTGTGGATCAAATAAATAAGGACTTAGTCATCATCTATAATTAATTGGTCAGTGACTTTTTTATTTGAATATAGATAAATGTATAGCTATGCTTTTCTCTAGTCATAAAGGACTTCAGACTGCTATAATACCTGTTATCAGCATCAGTAACACTCCCATACCCTACGTTACTAAACATAAACAGTTTGGCTTAGTATTGAAGAATAACCTTGATTGGACAGCGCATGTAGATTATATCCTACATAAAATCGACCGTCTGACTGGCTTATTGAAACTTTTTTCACATGTGCTGGCCCGTCAAGCCCTAGATATAATCTACAAGGCTTACGAGTTGAATCAGCTTAACTATGGTTCTGTTATCTACGGTAATACAATAGCGAGGAATATGGATCGCTTAGAGTCTGCTCAGTACAAGGCAGCTCGCGCTGTTTCTGGCGCAATGATGTTTAGTTCTGCTGAAAGGGTCTTGAAAGACTTAGGATGGGAGTCAATAAGAGAGATTTTCGAAAGATATCGATTAACCCTATTTCAGAAAATCATTACTGGGAAAACATCATCTGTTCTAAAGAGCTTGTTGCCTTCATCACCGCCTACATCTCTTACATACTCATTACGAAGTCGAGATAGACAGCTTGTTCCGGTTCAACGTTGCCGATTAAATATAGTTTATGATTCGTTAGTCGGTTGATACCACCAAAATCAAATTCAAAATTACCTTTAATCAGTCGAAGAGATATTGATATTCACTACTGTCGCCTTAGAGTCGGATTTTCTCAATTGAATAGTGACTTATTCGATAAAGGTCTCGTGCATGATCCATCTTGTGAATGTAATAGTCTAATAAATGAGACTGTTTACCATTTCTTTCTTGAGTGTTCCAATTACAACAAGGAGAGAGAAAACCTAATGACACAGCTCTCTAACAGAAGTCCAGATGTTAAACCGGATTTTGAATCACTTCTATTACGAGTACTGTTTGACAAAGTAACAGTTGGAGTTATTGTCGAGTTAGTCGTAAACTATATTGTTGATACAGAAAGGTTCTCTACTTCTGTCTGATTCACTCGACCTACACATCTGCAGTACCAACACACAACACAACTCACCTTTCATGCTTACTTGTATACTTATTTATTTATAATATTTCTTTTCTTTTTCTCGCTTTTTCTCTCATTTTTTCCTCTTGTACTATTTAGTATGGCTTAGCGAATCTATAACAGTTAAGGGTTTGTTCCTTTTTTTTTACGGTGACCACATGTATATGGATCTTCGATCCGCTTTTGTGGCTTGTATCTTTTGGATTTTTCTACTTTTACATCAATAAACGAGATTAAATCAAATACTAATAGCAGAAAGAGGTAGCGTTCTGCAGTTATTACTATTTGAAAGAGGCGGCGAACCTGCATTGTTACGTCTAGTGAAAAAATCGTCACTTTCTTCTAACATTTCCTGTCGCTTTCGCTCAGATCGAAATTGGACAGATTTCTAAGCTGAGAAGGTAGCTCGATTGAGCATAAACTTTCAAAATCTTTTCTGAATGTTTATTATCGTTTTTAGCTCAGACAAATAATGACGCGAACCCATTACAAGATATAATGGAACAACAAGCCGAATTAAAAGCCTACTATGACAGTTTTCCAAATATTGATGATGCTACAAATCAAACAGACTTAGACATTAAAAAAGCTGAAGAATTCACGGACTCAATATTACATCATTTACCATCGGGCGATGTGAATGATAGAGAAACTCTATTGCATGTTCTAAACAACTTGCTTACAAATAAAAATCAACAATGCTTATTTTATGATTCTGCAAAAGGTATAAATCTTCATGATGCATCTGGAAATTTAGCTGATATTAATTTCCACGACAGACCATTCGTATTGAAATTAAAAAGTAGTAAAGGATTAGGAAAGGATAAAATTGAAAAAGATGAATACGATGACTTGAAACTTATTCAAACATTAAATAATGTAATTGAACAAAAGAAATTTCATCCAATTATTGAAGATATACTTGAACGTTTATCAAAAGCACATGATATTGAGAAAAAATATATTGCTATAAAACGTGTGTATATTGGAACATTTAACGTAGTTTATACTGTAATGGATTTGGTGCGTCATGTACTGGAATCGATTCAAGACGCTTCACTAAAATTACGGATACAATTTGAAGAATTTGTAAGTGCAAGAATTCATCCATTACTATACCGTCCATCATTTGATATATCGTATTTTGATGACCGTGGTAATAAAACTTTTTCTAACGAATCGGAGATTCATGAAGTTGGTCCACCTGGACATACTAAATTGTATACCTCACCTACTGAATGGACTAGATATGGGTTAAAAGTCTTGAGCAAATATCCAACTGATGATTGGTTGCATCCATTTCAAGGTCCTGGAAATTGGTACAGAGCTTTTCATGGAACAGGGCGTGCAGATGCTAAAGATTTTGGTAATTATAATCAACCATTGGACAAACAGTATGCATGTGTTGATGCTCTTTCAAGTATTTTTGTTAATGACTTTTGCAAAGCAAGAGTCCATGCATTCGGAGAAGGTGTTTACTGTTCTCCAAATCCTAAGTTTCTTGAGAATAGATATGTTGGCACTGTTCCATTGGATACTCGACAAGGAAAGAAAAATTTCAAATGTATGTTGCAGGTAGCCGTAAATCCTGATGGTGTTAACTGTGTCAAAGATGATACATGGGTCGTAGCTAATCCTAAGGATATTCGACCTTACGGTATACTTATTAAAGAAGTTTAACTCAATATTTTTATATTTTGATTGTTTTATTGTTCTAAAATTCTTCTACACATTTACGATGATCTGTACAAAAGCTTTCTAAGATTATGCACCATTTTGTTGTTTTAGTATTTTTTTTCCTGTTTGCCACTGCCAACATAGGGGCAAACTAAATTGAGTTTTTAAATTTATTTGTAAAAATACAACCACTTTGAGAACAAAAAAATGTAATCAAAGTTAAATGGACTCTGCCGCGGTCATTATAAAGATTATTACATAATGTCTGATTTTATTAAAGGCTTCATGTCGACCCGCAAAACTTACAATAGACTGAAGGATTTTGAATGTTTTAAAACTCAAGGATGAAATAGAAAAAACTTAAACTTAAACTATAAGTATCTACTTTAAATCTTAAATTTGAAGAATCGTCTGCAGTAGAATTAGTTTTTATTTCAGCACATATGAGATGGAAACATGGAAGTCGCAAGCATGTGTTCTGCATCAGATTGAACGGTTGCTAATCACGATGTTTCTCTGGTTCTTCCAATATGGTGTACATCAGCATTTATAGCTGAATGATACACTATATGTTAATGGAGTCTATTATTGATGGTAGTTCAAACTGTGACGAGAATTATAATTGCATTTATAAATTATCCATGTAGCTGAAGAAACCTCGACGTGTTAGTAACTTTTCTCCCATTCTTGGCTTCTTTCTTACAAGAATATAGTTTAAGTGAGTCTTGGCTAGATATAGGACTTCTTAGACTTATACCTTTTAGAACATCACATTTATCAAACTTACAGCGACGACTATCTTGGACCTTTAACCTTTAAGTGTAAGAAATCTAAAAGTCTAAGAAGTCTAAAAGTCAAAGTTGTCCAAGGAGTCTAAGAGGCTAACATAAGCTATGAAATTAAAAATACTTTTAGACTTTTGACTTCTACATGTATGCCAAAACAATTCTAGAGGTATGTTTGGGGTAGGACAAGGGTTAGGGTGGGATGTTATGATATATTTTTCAAATTTCTTCGTTTAGAAATATGCTGAAGCCTTGCTATTTACAGCATAACTTGTGCTACCCATTTGACATACATGGTAAAAAAGCGAGTTCTTAATTTCATGTAGTTCGGCCAGGGGAGAGTCAGAAGGGGGTGGAACAAATTGTATGTCACAAGCCACTGGACGTCAGTAAAATATCAATTACTCAAAAACGAAATAAACTAACAATTTGCGGTTTTCAACAATGTATAATGCCTACTTTTGTAAATCTTTTTATGGAAAAATATTTGACTTAAAGTGCTTATTGGCTGCGCTGTAGACTCGAAAGTGGATGGGACACGATTTTTGAACTTTTCGAGGACCAGAAATTCCATCGAAGTTTTCACAGAAACTAAAAGAGATTAGGCAAAACTAAGACTGCAGATTGATAGAGCAGATAAAATACTGCACAAAAAGGAAAAAAGATTTTGTTCCGCTGCCCCTTAAGAGAAGAAAAATGTTAATTAAGAAAAAAGAACGTGCAGAAACCACTAAGAAAAGAAGAGAAAAAGAATCCAAAAACAAAGTGTTTTGCTTACTGTACACTAAGGAAATGAGACAGAAAAGAGATCTTAACAGTATATATAGAGTAAAGTGTCCGGAATAAAATGGCATAAGCTTCTAAAAGCTCGATTTAGTATTAACGGAGAATCATGCATTTCCATTAGCTTAAGTCGAACGGTACAAAAATCACCAGAATCATTCATATGCTTATATTAAAGAGACCAGATAACTATATAAGAACATGTATCTCCTTTCTATTCAGTTAGTACAGAAGTGTCGTATAGTTAACATCAATTTATGTTGTGCTAGTCTGTGTTTGTAATCTTCTCCTTCTTCACTCCATTTTAATAAAATACCAAAACATAATCTTTCACAATCAGCACACATCAGAGGTAAGTCATTCAAGTTACTCTAAATATCCTCATTTTCCATCTCCATACCAGAAATTCAGAGGTAAGATCAGGAGAAACGAATTCGGGACAGCTCTAATCTCCTGTGAGAGGAGTTTAGTACTAACACACGGTAACACACTCGATTTTGTATTGATAATACACAGTTAATGGAAAAACCAGTTAGTTTAAGCTATTTTATTTCAAATTAGTTACAGAACTCTAACACTAACAACTCGACAAGTCATTATATGTTAGTATTGGCTCTGATCTATAATCATTATGCTACATAAACACACAAAAAAATATGTAGAACGAATAACAAATAAGAAAGACACAAAATAGTGGAACAAATAAATAGATGAATAAATAATATGATAATAATACGTAGGTGGAAAAAGAGAAGGTAAGTTTTTGAAATACAGTAAAAAATTACATTTTAAAAAACGAGAAATGAAAAGTTAAATAATAGAGAGATAGTACATACATTTATATATTTAAAATTTGTTTTGATATAAAACGTTCAGTTTCATTGATGTAAGTGATAACAGATTTGTATATTTTATTATAGTGATCGAAAGAGCGAGAAGTAGCCTTTAAAAGAAGAAGATTCACATCAATACGCAGGTCAGAATCACATTCATATATTTTATCAAAAAGTTTTTTTCGAGCAATAGTGTAGTTCTTGCAGTGCAAAAAGAAGTGTTCCACCATTTCAATTTGAGAGCATAGACAAAATTGCGAGTTTGGTCTCTGTACAATATTTCTGCGCCATAGATCATATCCGAGGGTAGAAAATTCTGCACGCATTTGATGGTACACAATGTCATCGCTTCTATTTACGTTTTTTATAATTGGTCTTTTCTGTGGTATTATTGTTGAACGATACCGTTCTTTCTTAAATTTTTTGACTAATAACAAAACTCTTAATCTTAATTCTAACTGATTCGATTTTTTAATAGTAGATGGAAAAAAAGAGACATCATAAGATTTTGTTTGGTTAGCTGATATTCGTCTGACAGAAACATTTTCTTTGATTAACTGTTCTCTATGTGACCTTAAACCACGCTTCGAATTTTGTACAAATGTAATGCAATTTTGAAGGAACAATGGAGCCTGTCCAACTACAATTTTCTGAATTAATTGAATTCTACGACTGTTTGCTATTTCTACATATGATTGCCATCCTAATACTTTAATTAATTTATCTTTACTAATAAACTGTAATGCTTCACTTACAATCTTTGTTGCCTCATACTGCATACGTTCTAATTTAGCTAAATTTTCTTTTATCGTTCCGAAATACACTTCACATCCGTATAAAATGACTGATGAAAGAAGAGACTGATATGTTTGATAGAGTGTTGATGTACTAAATATGCTTTTAAATTTCTTCATCAAAAATAGTATTTTATTGCATTTCTTAATCACGTATTCGCAATGTGCACTCCAATCCAAAGTAGATGTTAGAATAATCCCTAAAAGTTTATGTTCGTTTACTTCATTTAAAATAACACTATTTAGTTTTATATCTGGCAGAACATGTTTTGGTTTTTTTTGTGAATATCATTGTTTTACATTTCTTTTCATTTAAAGGCAGCTGCCAATTCTGAGACCACTTACTAATTGTTTTTTAAATCATCATTTAACACTTTAGTGGTAGTATAAAGATCTTTTGATGAATAGTGTAAAAGAGTGTCATCTGCAAACAGTCTTACTGTAGATACAATATCCTTATTTATATCATCTATGAAGATCAAATACAGTAACGGTCCGAGTACACTACCCTGCAGTACGCCTCGATTTATACTTCTTGCCTTCGGTATCTTTCCGTTTACCACTGTAATAATTTTTCTGTCACTCAGATAACTTTTGAGCCATTTTAACATAGTGCCTGAGACTCCTTTACCTTCTAATTTCTTTAGCAAATCTTTTATCCATACTCGATCAAAAGCCTTAGAAAAATATGAGAACACAGCTCTTGTTATCTTTGATTGTTCAGTCTCTAGATGAATTGATTGAACTAGATCAACTAACTGATTGACCGTAGAATCATGACGAATAAAATCGGATTGTAAAGGTGACAGAAGATTATTTTTCTTCAAGTGACTGTATAAATGGAAATGCATGATTCGTTCAAAAATTTTACTTAACGCTGGAAGTAGAGTAATAGGACAATAGTTCGAAGGAGAAGTTAATTCACCATCTTTAAATAACGCATTTACATATCCTGTTTTAAAAATACTTGGAAAAATACCGGTACCGATTGATTATTGTACTATCTTCATAATATAAGGTGATATTATAATTGCAGATTTCCTCAATAGACGTGATGTTACACCAGGGGAGCAAGCTTTGTTTATATCTGTTTTTAACAATATTTTTTTCATTCCATTTAGTGTAACTTTTAAATCGGATAGCTGAGGGACATTTGACGATATAGTGATTGATGGAGTTGGGTTAGCATCGTCAGTGGAAGATATGTGATTGATAGATGCAAAATGTTCGTTCAATAATTCAGCCTTATCGCAATCCTCTTCTATTAATCTACCTAGATTATCTTTTAAAGATGAAATAACAGAACGCTTTTTTCTACCTAACGAAAAATTCAACGTTTGCCGCCAATCTTTTTTATTCGCTTTTGTTTTGTTTATTTTCTCTAAATATTCTTCTGTTGCCTTTTTTGCAGAGAGCTGAAACTCTTCTGCTGCTGATAGATACATATCATAAGAAAAATCGTTTTTGTTTTTGTTGTATTTCGATACGCGCTGTTCTTCTTACGTAACAATTTTCTTAATCTGTCAGAGAACCAGGGCTGATCTCTATTTCTTCACATACCTGATCTTACAGATTATAGGAAAAGAATCGAAAAACTTTTTAACACAAAAACCGCAATAGACATTCCATAGGAACAATAAATAAGTGCTGGAAGTTTTTCTGTATTATTAACTTTGTAATAGTTTTTAACAATTTTGTTTTCAATTCTTGAAAACGAGTTCTTGTGAACTCGAAACGTCGAAAGAAAATAAATTTATTGACATCGCTGTAAAACAACTTCTACTAAGGTTCCCTTGTTAAAACCACTAGATCTTCATTCTTACCAAAAACTATAAAAGAGTGGAACCAATTACCAAGAGAAGTGATTACAGCCTATAGCGCGCGAGCTTTTAAACGTGCATTAAAGCTTTGTCTCAGATTTTTTCTTAACTCTTTGTTTCTTTTTACTGTGGATAATCTAGACTAGTTCTTTGTTGAACTGTTGTCATAATTCTGTCAGTCTATTGACAGTTATCTATTGCGAATCTTTTTTGTCCATTAAAATCTTCTAAATCTACCTGTAGACGATACGAGTCTTGATTTGTTAACATGGATAGTTGGTCATTATCCGGTCAATATTGTCGTTCCAAATCACCGAAGCCACGCTTATATTCTATCCATAAGTCTGCTAGTGGAGTATAATATAAGTAATTAAAAAGGCGGTTGTCTTAGAGGCTATTACTCAATGGCACATGGAACTAGTGTGCGCGAGAGGGTATTACTCATTTTTATTTTGAATGATCATTCTGTTGCGAAAAATTGAGAATACAAAAGCCTCTATATATACCATTGCATTTTCATGAACAGTGTCAGTTTTTCCGTTACCAGTTTTTCGATAGTCTGCTGAAAAAGAATATTCGAGATGAGTTCATACTAGCTAGCTTATATAATTTCATAAACTACAACTCATCTCTCTTTCCTGTTGGCAACAAACAAAGAAACGATTAGCACTGATTGCGCTCAACATGACGAAATCATACAATTAAAAGCCGCCAAAGTGGATTCTACCGGAGCACGCACAGCAGCAAAAAGAAAGCAACAACCAGTTTGACACCGCACCTAAAGCAATAACATTTAAACTTGGAAAACCACCTGAACACCTATTAATACCGTTACCCCAGCGACGGACCACTGTTACTAGTGTAACCAAATACCACAGAAGAGTGTCGATACAACCAGCAGCAGGGGTCGATTCGACAGCAACATATTATAATTCGAATTGCTGACCATCACCAAGAGTAGAAAAAACACGATTTCAAACGGGCACTGTACCAGATTTTAATTCATATAGTTTTGTTGTTATTTCCTTTATTTTTGTATCAAATCATTTGTATACATAGATCAAAAACCAAATAAGCTACAGATCTTATTCTTGCGTCAAAAGTGCATAAATCAAGCTTCATTTCAACTGTGTAATAATAGGTCATAAACTATTATTCATTTATAGCTTTTGAAGCTGTGTCAGATAGCCAGAATTAGATTTTTTTCAAAACCATTATTTCAAAGAGAAACCACTGACGAGGGAACCTCCCGAGGTGATAAATCGCTTTTTGGTCGACATCTAGTGGATTATAGGTTATCGACCATGCTGATTCCGAATATGATCATGGGACTTCCCCATAGCTCTTCGAAAATCCAGTCTTCCGGAAAACCGGTTTCGGAAACCCCAAAAAATAATCCAAGCCTTTCTTAATAATGCAGGATTGTAGCCCGTAGATTTCTGATTAAAATGAAACATCCCCCAGCATCAACACGACCTTTCTTTGCGAAGTTATAGAATTTATAAGAAGAACCCTAAATTGTTCATTGCCAGCTCAAAGCTACAGAAATAAAAAGGAAAAAATTAATTTAGGGCTCTTCTTACAAATTCTATAACTTCGTAAAGAAATGTCGTGCAGAGCTGGGGGATGTTTTATTTTAATCAGAAATTTGCGGGCTACAATCCTCCGCTATTAAGAAAGGCCTGAATTATTTTATGGGGTTTCCAAAACCGGTTTTCCGGAAGACTGGATTTTCGAAGAGCTATGGGGAAGTCCCATGATCATATTCGGAATCAGCATGGTCTATAACCTATAACCCACTAGATGTCGATCAAAAAGCGATTTATCACCTCGGGAGGTTACCTCGTGAGTATTAGCGGGATCTTTAGAGAAGTAGACCACCATCACATTCGAGAGGAAACAAATATGTAGTTGTATATATTCATACAACTACACGGCCAACACGGGCGACAAACTTAGTATAGTAATATTTTGTCGGCGTTGCAACAATAAAATTTCAGGGGAACCTGCATGGGTAGATCCGTCTGCTGAGCCTTCTTTTGTCATTTATCAAACAAGTTAAAGCCTTAGATCATGCCTGCTCATTCATGCGTTCTTCGATAATATTGTACGAATAAACTCACGAAGCTTATCGAAAACACACGCTCTATCCATGGATATCGTCAGGACGTGCTTAAGAACGTGTTTTTCATTTTCGGCAGTATCAATTGAGGTACATTCTATTGAAGACTAACTTTCTAGTGTTTTCTACTTAAGCTTCGGACAGAAAGCACTGGTCGCTTCCACACACGGGATTTCTAAACGACTTCATTGAATTCTCAGTGAATTATTTTCAAGAAGTTACATGTATAATTCGAAATCACCTTCGAATCGTTTTGGAATTCAATGAAGTCGTTTAGAAATTCCCGTGTGTGCAAGAGACCAGTGCTTTCTGTCCGAACATCCTGTAGAACATCCTTTTTCACAACAAATAACAGTTTCAGAATGCTAAATAAATAATTAAATTTCTATGATTTCTCTGATGATGGATATTGTTATTCTTTATTCAAGCTATTGACAACTTTGTTTCTGCGGACAAATTATTTGTAATAGAATGTTTTTGATTAAAGTGTTTATATTTCATTTTTTCAAAAATGCTGCTAGGAGAAATCGTTTTGTAAACCATTCAAAACAAAGTTAGGCTAGAGAGAGTATTCACTATATCTATAACATATGTATATGAAAGAAAAAAACTCACAAATATCAGAATCAATGTGTAATGAGTCTGAAGAAAAAGAGAAAGGGGGCACTCGGGTTTGAACCAAGGACCTCTCGATCTGCAGTCGAATGCTCTACCGCTGAGCTATACCCCCACGGTGGAGACGTTTTCGTTTTCTAATACGTTGAGTTGAGCTATTGAATCAACGTCAATAATTCCATACACACGTACTAGTAGTACTGTTGCTGTTTCATAATTTTTTAACAAGTAATGTTAAAGCGAACATCATGTTGAGTTTATGTAAAAGTCGGCGATTAGTTTGAATTAAAACGAATTTGAGATGGTTTTTGAAGTCTCAGAAGCAAGTAAAGATCTTCTATCTGAATACCACATTTTATATCACATGATCTAACGGCCAACAGATGCCGTTGCTACGGATTCCGTCCATTTTTTGAGGCACTCTTATCCTGCCTTAAATACATTGCAAAAGAATTTTAATGAATAATTATCCGTTCAGAATAAAACTGAGCTTGTAATGTTCTAAATGCAGTTAGAAATTTAAATCACTAATGTAGTCTAACTGTAGTCCAAGTGCATTTAGAACATCACAAGCTCAATTTTATTTTGAATGGATAATTATTGATTCTTTTGCAACGTATTTAAGGCAAGATAAAACTGTCCCCAATATACGCGACGAAGAATCACGAAAGGAAGCAGTTCTTTTTTGTTAGTGG
>CAJNOQ010003753.1:0-19211 GCA_905250885.1 Didymodactylos carnosus
AGGACTGGAATAATGATTACTTTCAGAATTCATGTGTTAATTTCATGACGTACAATGAAAGAGTGTGTTAGTAACATAATCGAAAGAAGGCTACGATTAAACGAGTCTTACTGGATTGTGTTTTTGAAGTAGTTGAAAATGAGTATTTGATGATAGTCCACATCATGATGTTTGCTGAAAAATAATTGCTAGAGACAGTTTCTTGGACAAACGAAGGCATATGAAGAATCCCAAGGCAATATAACAAATTGGAAAAAAAATAATTGTACACAATCACAATCAACAAAAGAAGACTAAAATGAAAAATACAAAAATTATATATAGAATAATTAATAGATCCCATACATTGTCTCAACAAAATAATATAATCAATTCTGATATTCACAGCTATTTCTTGCAGAGTAAATACATGCTGGTGTTTTCAACAATGTTCAGGAGAAATTTTGCATACATTGCTTCAAAATGGTTATTTGAAAGTAAAGTATGTCAGTTCGAATTTGAATCAGAATCTGGATTTATAGCTGTTTCTCCATCTTGTTTACGTTTTGAACCGGCGATTTCTGCTGCATGTTTTTTTCTCCATTTAGTACGACGATTTTGAAACCAAACCTAAACATTTATGGAAAATAAAATGGATTCAGTCGAAATAATATCAATGATAAATTCTAGTTGTAAAACATTACTTCACTTGTTTTCTATTGAATTTTAAATTAGTTCAGTAAATAGTTCAAACAAGAGTTTTTCAATATTTATCCTGTGATTTTGCCATATAGTTGTTCATATGACACTGCTATTTATAAGAAGGACTTATTGAATAACTTTACAAAGAATAAGGCATTAATTATTATTCAGCAATTTAAGAGAATCTCATCAATTATCATTTACCTAATTATAAGCTTTGGTATTAAGATATACGTATATTTGAATAGTCTAGAATATCTACATTCAAAATTTGCATCGATTGTACTACAATCAACTCATCTTCGTTTCTCTTGAAAATCTCCAAAAGTTCTACAAAATATAGCCTGTTATATTTGTTTAAGAGAACGTACGCAAGGTGTTTTAATTAAGACGTACAAAATGTAGCGAATAGATGAAACAGAGTTGGTTTTTGCAACTGTTACCATTCCCTGAGCGATAGTACTAACCTGAATGTCTCGTTTTTTTTATCCTAGCGACACCTATAACTCTTGAACAACTAAACATTTTGGTATGCATTTTTTCATATATGTTTTTTACAAGGATCATTTTATCCTAAATGTTTGACCGAGATGGGACTCACGATATGAGAAAACGTATTTGAGAAGAATATCACTTATTCTCTAGAAACACTTCAAAATCTTTGTAACATATGTTTAGTGAGATGACAGCCAAACAATGTCACAGGAATTTAATCGAGAAGCGAGGAATTCATTAATACGAGTATGAATGCTAATTAGATCGAAGAGTACTATAATAGCAATACGCTTCATCGTTCTTACTGATTTCGAAACCAATAGAAATGAAAAATGGTCGATGATATAAAAAATCTTATCAACTACTACGGGAAGCTACAGAAATGCACTATTTTGTACTATCGGTGTAGGATACAATACAGCGTAAGGCTACCTTAATTAAACGATAGTGTTCATATATATCAAATGTCATTTTAGGTTATATTGTTACTCATGTACGTTCAAATCGAGATAAATAAAGACAGACAAGATAATGACCAATAATATTTAAGGTTTTTATTATAGATTATTAATCGAACTTGGTCACACCCAAGCTCTATTATCTATGCAGCATAATAAACATCTTATTGATTTCGAAGTCTTTATATTTCTCTCTTTGACTAATTGTTAATCAATTTATATATGTATTACTTACTTTCACTTGACTTTCAGACATTCCTAAAGAATATGCTAATCGTGCACGTTCGGGTCCGGCTAAATATTTTGTTTGTTCAAACATTTTTTCTAATGCAAATATTTGATGACCCGTAAATGTTGGTCGACTACTCTTTCGTTTAAGATCTTTTTCTAATGTGGTTTGTTCCAGTGATGATGCTAAAATGACAAAATAAAATAACAGATCTATTCAATCTCTAATATAGTACACAATGATTTCTCGGGTGCACTCTCACACACGGTCTTTTAAAAGCATTGAAGATAAACTTAACCTATTCAACCACAAAATATATTTACACTTTTCTTTTTTTAGTGTTCATGACAATGTAAACAAACGAAAATAAATCGATATGGCTATTAAAATTAACGTCAAATTAATTGCCTTTCATGAACTATTCATTATACCTACCCTTTTCATCATGTAAACATTTATACGTTTTCTCTAAAAAAAGTTAATAACATTCGTCTCGAATAAGTATCATCATGAAATAAACTCATCTACTATAACATTTACCACCAATAAGACAATAGTATCCTTGTTTTATCTGTATTATTAAATAGATAGAGATTTCCAAGAACAGTCTTATATGCATTCCTATATAAAATAGTTCACATCCATTTTTTTTTCTATTTGATGATTCAATCCGTTTATTTTTTTTAATTCATTGATTTTTCTGTTTATATCAATTTCATGCTTTTCTATCTAATAAATATCAAATCGATCTTCTATGTTGTGTGACAGTTTCGAAATGTTTTTCAATTTAAAAATTATACAAGACACTTTCTTTTGTTGTTTATGCTTCTATGAATATCCTTGTAACCAAAGAGAAAAAGTCAAGTGATAATTCTTTGTTATTCACGTCTTTCATCTTCAATTCGCAATATCATACTGTATATTTACAACAAAAAAAAAAGAACGTTCAATCACTAAATAACGTTCATACTCATTATAAATAAAAAATTGTAGACATCGTCGACAGCAACCGTATACTATACTGTTTTCTTTGGAGACTATCGACATAGGCGTCGGAGCTACGAGGTTTGAGCTTCAGTAGATTTTAGTCCTACGACGCTCAGTCTCACTAGGTATTACGAAAAAATAACTTTTTCTCAGATCTGTTGACGGTTTATAAGTTTTAGATGTTCAAAACAGAAAGTCTCTACATGAGTGAAGAATATCTCAGTCAACACAGTAATCCCAGAGCATTTTTAATTTTGAGATAGTGTACGAACAATTATTTCATACTAATACGATGAGAATTTTTCTTAAATTCATACTATGGTAGCGATAAAAAATGTTGAACCTTACTAGATTTCAAGACTCCACCGCCTCCGACTATCGAGTAGCTTAACGTATCGTTACTCTTTTCATCGATATTTGATGTTTATCATAAAGTACTTTGAATTCTTTCTCGAATTTGATCAAATAATGAGACTTTGCCTTCATTCTAACGCACACTATAGTATTTTATAACAGTAGTTTAGAAAGTTAGAAATATTGACGGGTGGTTATTCCGTTTCATATATTTCACTTTCAGTTGACAATTTTTATCGACATCATATACAGTTGAGTGGCGTCGAATGATATATCAAATGTGCTTCGCATCAATTAATGAATCGTATTCTCTTTTGTTTCTAATTTTTAAAACTCATGCAATAAATGTTCAAGATGAGTTAACAAATACTATGTCCTATAGACATCACAATGTTGTAAATGACATCATACAATGAATAAGAAAAAAAAAGAGGAAATAGAATCTAATAAATATTCTCTCTCTTTCACATGACATGATGACAAACGATTTACGTTGTTTCATTAGCAAAAATAATATACATTTGTCTATATTATTGCGCGACAGACAACACGAGATAAACATTAAGATGTAATATAATAATGTTTTTCTTCTTTTTTTTGTGATGATAGTAGTGGTTGGTGCTTAGACGATGATGATGAGTGGGAAGGTCAAAATTCAAATGTACACCACCATTGACAAGATAATTCGAGAGTCAATTTTTGAATAATGAGTTTTTAATATTATCCGCTGATTTCGATTGTCTGTAATTAATATTATAATAATACGATGGCCAATGAACATCGTATAATTGGATAAATATAAATGAGTTAGTTTTGAAGTGAATCACTTTTCTTGAAAGAACTTTTCAAACATCTTGCATTATTCTCAAGTTTAACAGTGTTTGTGTTTATATTAATGATTCGCCTAATTTCCGATCGGTTACGTCTTTTAAGAAGAATTTAACTGGCGAATGAGAAAAAAAAAGATAGAAGAAAAAGAAAAATGTATTCATTCATCATTATTGTCGATGACAGAGCGGTATTGATCTCTATTTATATTGAATTGCATTGATGAAAGGAGATCGCGCGATATGTTTAATAAACATTATATAGATCTCCTTTAAACATTGTTTTCAAATAATTGAAAGAATGTACATCGTTTTACTCTCTCTCGCTATTCGTGCAAAAAACATTTAGTTATAAATATCTCATTAGACACAGAGAGAGAGAGAGAGAGAGAAGAGTGTTAGAAGATATAAAAACACTTTCAGGGACAATGATATGCAGAGGTGTCTTAATCACACATGAGTATTAACAACATACTGTTTTAGCAAAATAATCTGATAAAATTAACACAAAAATTGTGTAAAAGAATTAATTAAGCTCACCGTTATCATACAAGTCAAATAATTGTCACACCTAAACGTGACATAGTCATAAGATCACTGAAAGAAAGAGACTAGAATGTCCAAATAATAAAATCAATAAACAAATCACTATTCTGCGTGAATCATATTGGAATGCATTACAAAAACTAGTTCGCTCCTCTTCAATTAATATAGAGGTTTCAGACTATTTAAATCGATGATACAGACATTCTTTCTTATTCTCCATCTTTACATCGTTGACATCCCGACTAGAAAGTTTATTTGTCTCTTATAAAGGCGTCACACTCTATGCATTTCCAGACGGCACTCTCTTCAATCACAAAGTGTGTGTGTGTGTGTATGTGTGTGTGGAAACGGATCTATGGTCGATTAATTTTCTTTAAATCATTTAAATAGTGACAAGACAAATTGCAGAAAATATTAGAAAACATGGTGCCAAATAGGCTCAACTTGAAAATTATTGTACATCACACATTAAAAAACAATTAAAACACAATTTTTTGACATTTCTTCTCTTTACAACGTATGGTGTGTTGATTTACGCGATGATGTTTTTTTGTCATTGAGCACAAAAAAGAAAGTTGTACGTAGATTCTGAAACGGTAAAATATTGAGAGAAAGAGAGAGAGAGATGAAGATTACATAATATATTGCATAGCGAAAATAATGAAAAACATTCCTGATGATCTGAATGCTTTCACTGACAGTTTTTTTCTACATTTAGAATGATTAATCATCAGCATGATGTATAACGAGTTTTATAAGTTCTACTCTGATATCTATTACAAAGCTGAAAACTTAGACAAATGTTAAATGACTTTTAGTACACTAGAAACATATTTTAGATTTAGTGAATGTATCCAATGTTTTCTATTACAAATTAATACCAATGAAACGTGTGTAAATTGCGTAAGAATACACCTACAGATTTACTTCACCAAAATTTCTATAGACAGATTGTATAATTGAAAAATTTCACCGGAAATCATTATTCTCTTTTTCTCTAACCTGATATTATCAAAAAATACAATTTCTTATTATATTGAGACAAATACACACAACGAATAAATGCAGATGATGAAATAAATAAATCATCGAATAACCATTAAAAAAGTTGCTATGTCTGAATGAGAATGATTGAGCAATACTCTTTGTTTATGAACAATAGAAGATCATAAGAATACCATAGCAGAAGAAAAAAAAAGGCAAAAATATGCAAATGTGTGTTGTTAAGTATGCTCTTCTAGAGGAAGCATAAGTGGGTTGAATATACAACAGAAGAAAAAAAAAGAATACCTTTCGTTTGCCAATTTGTTGGCATTAACGGTGGCCAAGTTGTATTCATTCTGTCATCTTTTGTTGGTGTTGTGGATTGTGAAATAAATGTTGGATGATTAAGATAGTTAAATTGTGTTAAATTTAATGTTGTTGCACGTGAAAAATCGGGCATAGAATTTGGAGGTGTAATTGATGTATTTGAACCGGAACTACAAGCTCCGTTCGATGATGTACCGAGAGGAAGTGCTGTAGATAAATTAGAATCATACATTTTATGATTACTAACATTATTCGTACCATTATTGCTTAAAAAGTTTGTTGATGATGAAGATGAGGATGGTTGATGATGACTGATACATTGTCCTAATGGACTTTTTAATTCGGATACGTTTGCAAAAAATGGTAATGGACTACCGGGAAAGCCCCAAAAGTTCGATTGTTGATTGCAACTTTGTAACATATTTTGATTGGATAATATCATCGTTTCATCCAGTAGCTTCTAATAGAATGAAATACGTCAAAAATAAAAGATGATAAACTCTAAAATAGAGATATTAAGAATAAAGAAACATGAGGAAAAATATACGACACGAGAATGATCCTTACTACAGTGTAAAATCGAGTCAGAATCGTTAACATCAACAGACTTATTGTATGATGTTTGAGGTACTGAACTCAAAATATAAACAAGCATGTTTCGAACATTCATACAATTTTTAAAACGATGCTAAAAGTTGCATATTCAACAAAAGAGTGAACATTTTTCTCAGAAATGAAAAGAAGTAAACTAAGACTTTAACAAGTATTTAATATAGACGGTCATAAAAAACTGAAGCTACATGTATAAATCATCATCGATATTAGCATCAATGGAAGTTATCGGTTTCTTGCCTTATTCTAGCGATCGTCAGATTAAGAGTACGCTACATGCTAGACACTAGGATTATAAAAGTGGTCAATATCAAAAATATTGTGGAATCAACTTAGAGATCTTTTCTACAAAATTTTGACGCTAAAACGATTTGATAGGACTTTTCTATCACATCTATAAATATAATGCCTTATTTAGTTTCAATATTGCTTAATAAAGTGGTTATTTGACAAAATGATATGTTTAGGGTACCTGTATCTAAGTATCTAAAGGTAGAAGAATATACTTTTTATGTAATTATAATGTCATTGATTTGTTTTTAATACTTACACAAGAAGAAGTATATGTGTTCTTTCGAAGTTTATTGTCTTTAAAATAGCTTGACTTTTTATTATCGTTTCCGTTAAAACAATTAATCAAGTATATTCATCTCAAGCATATCAATGATCTAAAGAGAGAAAGAGAGAGTCTATATATTGATCGATTTTCAATGGCGTTTAAAATAATTTCAATACATTAAAGCAATGATAATAATAGAAAAAAAAAAAAGAGTAATACAGAGTATCTGAGTTAAATATTGTATGTAATGATGAATATAGAAATTTATAGTCTCTAAGAGAAAAACATTTCGTATTTTATTTTCTCTATAGCTCGAGCGTATCATTTCTTTTTCTTGTTCTCTATTTGTTTGATGTACGTGTATGGCAAGAAGGACATACACATCCACACATGTACACATTCTCTTTCTTTAATAACGGATCGTTGTTTCATTCGTGTAGAAATGAAAGATTTCCATTAGTTGTTTGTCTGCAAAGAGAGATATGATAAAATTATTCGCTTGATTCTCTTTCCTTCCATAGACTATTTATTGGTTCCAAAAAAAAAAAGAAATAATATATATATATAATAAATAATACGACATTTTTTCCCGTTGGTTTCGGGAAAGAACTAAAAAATATTAGGACTAAGAAATTCTCGTTCGACAGTATCGTCCCGACCACATGTTTTTCTTTTTTTCTATATAATTTCACTAAAAACAATTAACAAGTAACGATCTTTTTCCAGACATGTTTGTGAGAAAAAAAAATGAGAACTATATGAAATGTTTGTATGAATTTTTTTTTATGTCAGGTTATATTGTTGTTCAAAATGGGTAAATATATCTAGCAAAGTATCCTATAAGAAATAATTTCGCTGTTCACATTGAAAAACCCATTGTATACAACAGTCATCTTCCCTTTCTCTTAACTAATGAGAAATAAACTGTCAGTAGGATGACGAGATCCATAAGAGACTTTGTCAACTGATCTAAAAAGGATAAGATTTTTGGAAGTCAGTTTTTGTATGAGTTAAAATTGTGCCTTCATTAAACTATCGCTTTATTTCATCTCATATAAGAATATTTTCTTCTCTTTCTCGTGCTTATATTGTATACATCATTCTAATTATGCTAATTGATTGGTCCCAATGTTGAAGAGCAACAAACATTTCTTCCATTATTTTGTCCATTTGTTCTCGTTAGCTATATATCGACATACATATCTTATGACCATCAATCAATTTTAAAAGCAAATTAGACAAGAAGAGCTATAAAAAAAGGAAAATGTGACGATGAATTTTTTTAATGTATTTCTATTAGGCAAAGAATGCTTGAAGACCGTAATAGAGAAAGAAAAATCAACAAAAGTATTTGATGTTTTCAAAATTTTGTCTTGATAACTTAAACTAAGAAAATTCTATTGACATTGAGGTCAGAATGACTAACTGTTAATAATCAAATGAGTCCATTTGACATCAGATCACGTTGTATGCTTACACAATCTTCTCCCACACAATGTTTAGTACTTTGATAGTGAGCGTTTTTGTGCTAAATCGAGCGAAACCGATGTAAGAGGATATTAGAGATTTTTTCTTCATTGCCTTTTGCGCATGGACTATGGTAATAATAAATATTTTCATAACTATCAGAAATTGGAACTGTCGAAAGAAAAAAACAAATGATTTAATTTCCCAGTCATATCTAGAGAAGAAGATAATTATTATTTACAATCTTAGAAAAGACAGCAAAGATTATTATTGCTGTTTTTCACTAATACTATTTTTGTCATTTCTCATCAAAACTATCTCCAATTAT
This sequence comes from Didymodactylos carnosus, assembly GCA_905250885.1. NCBI lineage: Eukaryota > Metazoa > Rotifera > Eurotatoria > Philodinida > Philodinidae > Didymodactylos > Didymodactylos carnosus. The sequence goes on from CAJNOQ010003753.1 coordinate 8,855, forward strand.
AAGTTGATTAATTAATAGATATTACAAAATTTTTCGTTGAATTTGCTTTTCTTCACAAATCAATTTCAAGAAAAACGTTTTATATATATATATATAATATATTTGATAGTTGAAAAGGCAAAAATTTTAGTGTAATGAAAAGTAAAGAAAAAGGACAATGTAATTTGAATGTGGCTTCACTATAAAGAAGAAAAATGTCTATAATACGTGTGACATTTAACAACAAGTACTAGTTTTATCGCATACTCTACTCTTGTCTGGATTTATATACAATTTGTATTGTGTATATGTGTGTGTATGTGTGGAGGGGGGGGAACCAATTCCATGTATCCTATAATGAAAATCAAATTAGACCATCTATTATGTCGATTACTCAAAACAACACATTTAATGAAAAAAGAACAGAAAAGAAAATTGCCTGAAAAAAACGCACTACAGAATCCAAATAAAGAATGATACATCGATTTTTTAGCAATATTATTAGAGAAATAATTCACACTGTTATATCCATCGTTCTAAATTTACTGTGTTCGAATTTATTCATTAAGTCTAAATTGACTAGATTTATTCGATTTTCCGAAAGAAAAAAATTATTGAGTAAATACCGTAAGACATGACAATGGTATTAAGAAAAAAACATGCACTTATTGAACCGAAAAAAGACGCATCTGTTCGAGATATACGAGATACATTATAATGCTAAAATTACGAATACAATCTCTCTTAAACTCTTTGTTAGTTCGTTTTGTGGAGCGCAAAAGAGGATCTCTTGGGTTCTAACGTTACTGGAAGCTGTTCTACAAGCGTTTACGATTTTTTTCTCGATGCCAATTGTTCACTCAGTTTTCTTCAAAAATAGCACTGCTGTCAATTTCAAAATGGAGTGTTTTTCGAATAAATCACGTTAGAAAAGTGATAAAAACCTGTAATGTCCGCCACTTTGTAGTAAAGACCTAGAGCTATATATCTAGGAAAAAATAAAACTCCAGGTCTGCTATGATGTACAGTATCGAACAGAATTCGAAACGCTGCAGCTTTGAAAAATTTCATTGGCCTTTACGTGTTAATAGCATACCTGGATAGGACGAACAAATCTACGCACGACTAATGAGATATCTAGCTTTTGTCATCGTAGATGAAAGGATGGTACTACCGTAAATGAGAGCAACTGGTATTTCGGTAGTGTTCTTTCACTTTTCTTTTCTTTCTTCTAATGGCGTTACCAAACAAAATACAAAAACTAGAATTAATATTGCGGTTAAAAGCATTCAGTGGATCTTATAAAGCTCAACCTTTCCAGGGTATTTCAAGTTCTTTCAGCATCGATGAGGTGCGTGACAGACGAAATGGCGCAGATTTCTGAATTATTAATCACTTTTTAGACAATTTTTTTTCTCATTTTCATTTCTAAAAACACAATTTCCAAGTTACAAAAGAGTTTTCCGTTTATATTTTCTAAGATGAAAACAAAAGTCTGGCACTTTATAGATTTTAAGAAAAGCTTTGCCTAATTATTATAAAACCGTCGATTATTCTAATCTAAAGGAGGGAGAGCCAGTTTTCCTTGATTTTAGTCCACTGTTTTTTTCGACTTAATTTTGATCGGATTTTATAGAGAAAGCGCTTTTGCACATTTTTCAGTTTATCTGAGCCTTCATAACCTTACAGAGGATTTTTAAATTAACTTTTCTTAGATGATACATAAAGGATACCGGTGCTTAACAAAAACGATTCTGTTCGAAATCTAATATGAAGTTATGGTAAAGCTTGATATAGAACAATAGCCAATGAAAAAGTGAACAAAATAGTATATGAACCATAGTTACGTACCATATTATTAAGGAGAAATGGTTTATTTTCAAGCATCCTCTATCTAATGATCATGATTGAGTGATCGTATTTTCCCATTTTCTATCATAAGCAAGAGAGGATGCAACTACTCTTTACTATAGAAAAATAGTTCTTGAAAAGCTTTGCAATATTCTGAGTAAACAAACTCTGAAAATCATTGGCTCAATCCTTTATAATTCAAATCACTCGTATTTTGAAGTTTTCACCATCCAATTTCAATTTTTTTTCTCAAAACTAACATCATATTTCGAATTAGCGTTAAAAATTGCATCGAATAATCTTTGCTTCGGAATTTTTAGACAGATTTCTGTCAAAGTTGTCAATTTTTAACGCTAATTCGAAATATGATGTTAGTTTTGAGAAAAAAATTGAAATTGGATGGTGAAAACTTCAAAATACGAGTGCATTTCCCTGATTTTTTTCGTATTCGTGATTTAGTGCATTGTAGAATGCTCTAAGTTTTGTTAGAAATAACTATGGAAGATACATTGAGATACATTTTGTAGAATAAACAGTTTTCTACAAAATGAGATGTTCCGCAGCTCTGAGCGAATCTTGATAATCGATGCATAGGAATTCTCCCAGATACCCCATCATCAGTTTTTTGGTACAGTCAAAAACTATATGCTCTTATTTTAGTTAATATGGGTTAAGGCGAAGGCATAGACGAAAGTTGTGAAATAGGGACACAAAGAGAGTATGAAATACTAATTTCAAATATTGTAAAAACATATTACTTAAATAAAAATTGTTTTGAAAAGTGGTGAATTATTTTTGCAAAATATTGTATTACAACTTTACTATAATGTTGACATTCGTACGAAATTCGTATGAGAAATTATTATGTCGCACTGCTGCATATCGGTGAACACCATCACCACTGTATCAGTAAACATTATTTTTGCTGAATACGTCGTTTCGGTCATCTTCGAAATAATTTTTGTTTCAATAGCACAATTAAATTCGGAAATTTGCATTGGAAAAAGAAAGAAAAATCAATTTGCAACAAAAGAAGAATATAAATTACTCAGTCTGCCATTTTACCATGTTCATGCCTTGTTTCTACATTTATTACAAAAATAATGAAAAATAGTCACATCATAAAGCAAAGAATAATCATATGAGAGGCATTCATTTAAACTATCAAATCTTTCTATCAATACAAAAGCATCGTCATCAAGACTGGTAGCTTTTTGAATCAATTTAATTGATGTAATTCACTGTCTGAAAACCTTTAAAGTTTTTATTCCAACACCTACACAGGATAGTTTTACTGTAATAACTTACCTTTATGTAATAATATTGCTTTAGCATCATGGCCATTCTCAGAAATATATCCGATGCACGCTATGACTGAGACATTAAATTGATATACCGTGGCTATATTATTCAACACTGCCAAGACATGTTTTAGTTGATAATAATTTTATCGAGTTGCGCAAACTATGATAAATTCACATATACAAAGAGGAAAATGGATGACATAGGGACGGGACTTAGAGAACCGATTCATTTTACGAAAAGCTAATGCTATGCAGTAACATTGGGCTCTAGTTCCTATGTCAGAGATTTCAAGATGCTATTCTAATCTTAACATTTTTGGCGTGACTAATAATAACAACGACCGAACGAACCGAAAGTCTAACGTCAATCATTGATCATTATTAATAAAATTAGCATAGACTTCCTCTAACTAAGAAATCGGTATTTTGAAGAAAAATTGCATTTTGTCATTTTATAAGAGCTTTAACTCAAATCTTTTGTGTTACGTGAAATTTGTATTAAGAAACGTTTTTATTTACAAGGATAACGTAATTGTTTTTTCCTCAATAGATTTTCAATATGAGATGTGCTTTTGACATCAGTTAACGTTGCTGTTTCAAGATACTGTTTGTTTTGTGAAATTTAAACTGAATATACATACATTGGTGGTAGAAGAGATCTGTGTCACAAAGTTATCCATGTCTTTTATTATATTAAGAATAAGTTTCCTAGCGTTTACTTAACTGATATCTATAGTAAATCAGCTAAGAAGATAGCGGTGGGATACGGGTACTTTTTTCATACTATATTATATATTTCTCCTTCGATTAGTGTACATAGAGAAGTCAGGATAGGATCATGTAAAAAATACATTGATTTTGAAACAATAACTGTCATATTTATTGTTTTATAAAGCAATAGCTTTCGATAAATTTTCTTACATGCCTTTGGCTAAATAAGCACAGACAAAAAAAAATGAGATCAACTAAAATTGAAAAGACAGGAGCCCTAAAAATATACACAACAAGAAGAAAAAAAAATGACAACGAAAAAAAGAATAAAAGATTATTTGTCTTTCATATTTATCAGCACATCAGATACATTACTCATTTGTTCTTTAAAAATTTTATAAAGGAAAACAGGAAGAACAAAACAATATCTTTTGTTCTAAACATCTAATACTAAATACTTCGGAAATTAACGAAAATATTGAACGTATATACAAATTGAGAAAAAAAAAATCTAGTTTGCATCGTTATACGACAGACGAAAGTGTGTGTATGTGCTAATATAAATAAATTAAATTTATCTAAGAAGAAATAAAAATCACCCACCCATCATCAGCACAAGTACGACTATGTGACTTAATTGAAATTACAAAGTGGAACAAAAAGAAAAATGACAAAATGAGAATTAAAGTAAACAGAAAATGTTTTTATAAACATTATTTCGGTGAGAATTATTTGAACATAAAAATAATGTTAACAATAATTAATGAGTAAAAATTTAAAAAGTGAACAAAAAACAGAATAAATAACTCTAAGCTTGTTTGAATCAACGTTCTCTGTTTTTTCAATAAGACTATAAGTTGGCTGCAGCCAATGCAGATGGAGCCCAAACAACACAAGTTCTATCAGCACTTGTTGTAACGAACGACATTTCATGTGGATGCCATCGTGCTTGAATTATTTTATCCGTATGAGCAGCAACATTAGACAATATTAGAGGTTTAGTCAGATCACCTAAAAAAGTAAAAGTAAATATGATACAAGATTATGTCGCAGACAGAATACTACAACTTTAACTATATGCACATCCTTATCAGGATAAAGTAATAATTTCTTACCATTTAGACTTGTCATGACCACTTTTTTGTCATACGATGCTGTTAATAGATAATATGAATGAACAGAAAATCGTACACTTCGAATTTCGCCAGCATGTGGTTGATAAGTTTGTACAATTCTCTTTCCTCTTAAATCATATAGTAAACATGTTGCATCCTCGTAGGCTGCAGCCAATAATTGTCCGGAATTATCGACAGCAACAGCCGCTACTGGACTATCTGCAAAAAAAACAGAATATTCATTTTATATTATGAAGTTGAATAAAACCCTTACTACTGGCTCGTGGTGCAATAACATTAACACATTCGTTTTGACGAATATCCCATATTCTCGATGTTCCATCTTGACTTCCAGAAACAAAACTACACGCGTCCCATGCAAATAATGAATAAATATGACCTAAACAAAAATAATGATTCTTTTCACTTTATATATTATTATTCCTATTGTACCTTGATGTCCCGCATAATTTCTTATCGGTGTTTGTTTCATAACATCCGTGACATAGACTTTACAGTCACCGGCTCCACCACTCAGCAATATTGAATCATCACGTAAATGATCATGCATAAATATAAGATCTCTTATTGTACCATTATGATGTGTTAATTCAATTTCAGTATCTAAACAAAACGAAATTTGATAGTCAAAAATTCAACAAAACATGAATTGAACAGTCTCAATTACTATTTGACTCATCGTCTGGTCTATCCATGTCTAATCGAACAAGTTTAATTAACTTATCATTTGAACCAGTTGCAATAATTCGACCATTCGGACTCCATGACATACAATAGATTGAACCAAGGTGATGTTTGCCTTTTTTATAGAGAACTTTAGCTGGTTTTGGTACAGAATCCGTTCTAAAAAAAGATATAATTGTCATTATTGTTCTATTCCTCTTTCAGCCTTTATTATCTGGTACATACGCAATTTTTTTTAGTTCTGGATACGCGCATACACGTAACCTAAAACAAAAAGAGAAAATGGCTTTCCAAAAAGAAAACTCTCAGTTTACTCCTGGTTTTTAGCAAAAGATACACACATTTTTGAGTTTGAACCAACAGCAAAGTAATTTCCACTTGGATGTACATCAACAGCGCGAATTGCTTGCACATCTTCAATCGAAACTAATGGTAGAAATGCTGGTGAGCGGGCAATATCCTAAAATAAAAGAGAGTAAAACTAGGTCTTATATATGTGATAAAGCACAAACCTCGAGTGAATCATATTTTGTTACGTCATTTAATGGACGAGTTTTTATTGCCGATGGTGAAGCTAAAAATCAAGACAAACAGGACTGTTTTTTGCTAATGTCGAAATGAAATAAAGACTACGATAGGATAAATTCTTACAAAGTTGTTTTTGAAGTTCATTTCGCCGGTTCTCTTGTTCTTCAAACTGTTTAACTATCTCCGCACGACTCTTTTGATATTCCTAGAAAAATAAAAGTGCTCAAAAAAAATAACAACAAATATTCTCCAAAAACAACGCACACACATATACACACTAGCAAAGCGAATAGCAAATCAAAGATTTTCCACATATGAAAGTGGCTGAACAAGTTACAGCTATCAGGTAGAATATATGTCTTTGATGTGTTAACAGGAATCAATCTTTAAAAGTTTAGTTTCGCTTTGTAGTTTATACGTAGCAACATTTTTGACCGAAAACAACGATAAATAGAATGGATCTTGAATTTTATAAAAAATGTCAAAACTTTAACAATTTATACCGAGTTTTAAAGCGAAACATACTTTTAGTAAACGATCCGTTGATGAATCTGTCATTGACGATAAGTGTGGCTGAGGTGGAAATGGCGTCTGGTGGTTGCCAATATTTTGTTGACTGATTGGATTTATTCCGGGCAATGTCGACGGATGAGCATTTCTAAATACAAAACATGAACGAATTGGATTGATAAAGATATTTTATAGATAAGACAAGTGGTTGAAATCTATTTTTTTAACCTACCTGGATACTGGATGTGCATTCGATGTTGTTGAACTCGTTTGTACTGCAGGTTTAATAATTTCATTTGGCGTTGAAGCTAGATTTGTTCCGTTTGTTTGTGTATAGGTTTTGTTTTGTTGTCGATGAGAATGATTGTTTTGATTATTTTGAGAATAATGATTAGCACTTGTCGGAGATGTTAAAACGGGTGAATGAGAAGATGAAGATGTCGGAGATGAGATATGCTGTTGAGAACGCTGATATTGTTGTTGTTGAATATCGTTATTATTCGAATGTGAACTAAAATATGGTCCCGTAACTGACCGTTTTGGTGACTGTGAACGTTGTGTCGTGGATGGTGAGATGACACTGGATGCCGGTGATATTATACGTGGAGGTGTTGGATGAAGATCCGTTTGATTATTATTCGAAGCTGATTCTTCATATATGGCTTCTTGAACAGTTGGTAATGACGTTCCTCCGCCCGTACCAATTGCGCTGTGCGCTAAACTATTATCTTTTAGATTACATATAGCCAACGACCGTGACATATCATTAACAAAATTTCTATTATAATCTCCAAATATTTGTGATCGTATAAGACCATAGGATAGTCCATCATATTGTGGTGCCAATGACCGTGACATTAATTCGGTTGAACGTGGTTTACCCGTAGGTGTTGCATTAAATGGAAACATTGTTGTCGGTTTAAATGGTGTACTCAGCACATGTTCAGCCCATGTTGCCTCGAGTATGGGTTTCTGGAATTTTTCAATATTTAATGAAAGAGATTTTTGTTCAAATGGGCACGAAAATGTTTCTGTAGGCAATGCATGTAACCATGATAATAAACTAACATCAGTATCAGATAAACGAGTTGATAATAACAAAGTATTGGGATCTGTTAAATCAATTGTTTCATCGGTAGCTGTTGCTCGAGCTTGACAATGTTCAACGCATGATTCATATAATAAACCTTTCACTAATAGCTGAACTAGACGATCACCTTGACCAATAGATGTTGTTTGTTTATCAATCTATATGTATAAAATAGTCGGCATAGAATTCGTCAGACAGTCAATTGTTATTAGATAACGAAGACTCACGCTCAAATAAAACAAGTAGCTTAAAAACATTTTATGAAGATTTTCTTACTTGAAGAAATCGATGAACAAGTGGAAACACTTCGTGAAAACATTGTACTCTCCCAGCGCTTGGATTCCAGTTACGATAATCCGGATGATCTTGTAAATGTTTTAATGTTAATAAAAATGATAATTTTTTATATTCTTGTTCCGATGGACAAAATGGATGTAAATCATTCAAAAATCTGTATTTAACAAAAGCAAATGAATATATCTATAGTCTGATGTGTTGATAAATGATGACTTACTTGACTATTTGTTCTACAGATAAATCATTTTCAATTTGGGCTTCAGTTTTTAAACATAATAATTCTAGAAACTGATACTTTAAAACAATGTAAATAAATTGTTTAGCATCAAACGAGTCGATTGTTTTTAATGGTTGAACAAAATCTACGACATCATCCCATTGACCATCCAAAATTAATTGACGTAAAAATAATATATCTTCAGAAAATGAGCCGTTAATTATGCCTGTAAATACATAGATAAACGAATTGTCTAATAATAAAATATTGAAGAAATACTAAAATTATGAAATATCCTCCAGCTTTAGTTAGTTTTTCTGATTTTTTAGCTTGCTTGGATAACAAATGAGTCACATTTATATCATCATCAACTGAAATTCTCTGTTGCAAATAATACTAGATATTCGTATCAACTGAATTGAATTAGAAACCTCAATAACTGAGTAAATAATCGGTCAAACTGTATTTATATGCAAAGATGTTGCAAAAAAACAATCAAAACACAAGATTAATCTTAAACTTGGATAAAGTTGTACGACTGCGAATATTTTCGTCTAGTCCTTTCAAGACAGTCTCATGCCAACAGCATAACAGAACATATTTTCTTCAAAGTAAAAGTGTTCATCACTTAACAGGTTTCTTTTTGTGAGAACAAACAGGAAAATTTATATCCCGACTCATTCTCTATTCTTACAATTCTCTTCAGCTCTGTAACTTATAAAAGATAAAAACTTAATTTTAATAATAGGGACTATACTAATTGACATGAATAAGAAAACTTATCTGATCACTCATGCATATTATATACGTATGATTAACGTTCAATTAAATTTTGCAATGTGAAAAAAAACAGAACGATAAAAACCAGATATAGTGAATCTGACTCTATCCATACTAGTACATGGAGCTTTAGATGTATATGTACGAAAAAAGAGAATAAAACATGTTGCTTACGACGTTTCTTTAAGTTCAATCGAATATCTTAGATTACACTGAGGCATTCTGACCGTCAGCAAGTTAGATTGTGAATGTTATTGCGTACAACCAACCTAAAAGCGTCGTTACATTAATCTGCTTGCTGAAGAAGAAAAAAAGACTGCACAACTGAACCGTTTTGTTAGACTGTTGGCTGCAAGAAATAGTTAAATACAACGAATTTAACCAATTTCCTGTATTTTCTTAAGCATTAAGAAGCATGTATTGTGACATGAAATCTTCCTACCAAAGTCTTAATCCGTGTTTTTAGAGAACTTTTTGTCATGGTGGGTTTTTCCATTACAAAATCAGTGAAAATTTACAGTTCAGTCAAAATTCATTTCACAATCAGATTTGCAGTTGGAAACGCAGTAAAAATTACAACGGATTTCAGTTTTTCATAATGGATTATAGTGGTACATGTGCTTATTCACCGTGATATTAAAAATACTGGGTTTAATCACTGGTATCGAAGCAAATTTCGGCTATGACTGATCTTCTACATTCTCTTCTTTCCTTGCGAAAGGCTCTGTTAATGGAATGGAAAAACACAGAAAATCAATAAATATATACCTGTTTCACGCTCGATATCTAACATACTAATATACAATTCTCGATTCTGAAGAAAATCGAGTATAAGCTTAACAGCATCTCGTTCCGATATTGAGATGTTCACACGCAAATTAGACATAGGTATTCGTCTAGCCAAGAACAAAATATCTAAAATAAAAAAGGAACTTCGAATATCTGAGTGAAACAGCGTTTTTAATGATTGGTGACTCAAGTAGAAATAAAATGACTTTTTCACTCTTAAACAGAAAAATGCGGTGATAAACTATAAAGCCATTTTGCTAGAAAGTCTCACTAAAAACGCGGCAGCGCAACAAGAAAAACAAAGTTTCCGACTCAAGAAGAAGGCTATACAAAAGAATAGTAGTATGTGTGTAAACTGACGAGGGAACCTCTTGAGGTTATAAATCGCTTTTGAACTCGGACTACTTGTATCTTGTAGACCTCAGTGAGTAGTGAAATACCCTAAGTTGGTTCATCCCCATGGTGCTTTGTTGCTGAGATA
>CAJNOQ010003754.1:0-19208 GCA_905250885.1 Didymodactylos carnosus
GTTAGCCGATGACGAATTGATCAATGATGTCGAGTGCGAAGATACAGATGAAGGAACATGGGATCCCAACTGGAATGATGAGGATGAAGATGAAGATGAAGAGGCAGCTTTGTGCAAACAGTTTTCACTGGATTATATGGCCAGGGCAGTCGAATTCTATGATGAAATTAATGCACAAACTGGAAAATGAAAGAGACGATGGGAGACGGTGAAACACAACTTCCAACGTATCCCGCATCAAACCTATCTCTCGCGCTTTCGCCGTTATCTTGAAAAACATGGAACCAAGAAACAGAAGCTCGAGAAAATCGATGATTATCTATTTGATATGTTCGAGCGGGCTCGAGAGAAAGCGCTGCCAGTACACGATATTGATCTACGACGATGGGCTCTTAAACAGGCTATGAATGAGTTCTTATACAATTTTGTCGCTTCAAAACATTGGTTGTACACATTTAAACACAAATACAATATTGTCTCGCGCAAGATAACGAAGGTGAGACATTTGTAACTATTTCTAAGAAATTTTGGGAGGGAAGCTCTCTCCTCTAAAACGAGATAAACATGAAAAAAGAGGCTTTCCAAGTTTCAGACTTGTCGATTTTGCACAGTCGTCGTTTGCCCTAGGATTCTTTGAAATCAAACCTACTGAATTTATTTGTTTTTGCTAGATTGTGACGAAGCGCCACGTAGAAGATGAAGAGACGATTAGAACTTCGGCCGATTAGCTCGTAGCCGATGTTCGCAGACGCTTACCTCAGTACAAAAAACACGAAGTTCTCAACAGAGACCAAAGTGGAATTCAGTTCGAATTCCACTCTATTCGAACATTAAGCTATAGAGGGGAGAAAGTAACAATTGGATCCGTTCGCTCTGTGAATGCTACCACCCACAGCTATACAGCGCAACCAACAATCACACTCGACGGTCATCTCCTCTCGCCGCTTTACCTCTGCTTGAAGGAAGGGCGCCTGAGTGACAATATTCGCTAGCATCTTTTCAAGACGTCGAATGTGGTGATCACATGTAGCAGTTTTGGAAAGCTCACAACATCTTTGGTTGGGTATTGGCGCGATCATGTACTCCTTCCGTCAATAGGAAAACATCAAAAGTTCCTGCTCATCTCGGACTGTTGGGGTGGACAGACATATTGAAAGGGATTATACGATCATATCCCAGGATGCACAAGGCTGGAGATACCGAAAAAAATGACGAATCAAATTCAACCACTGGATGTTTTTTTCAACAGACAGATGAAAGTGATTCCTCGTCGGTTATACGATGGTGTGCTACTCGATGAACTTGACATCAACATGAGCGAACGGAATAACATCATTCGTCTCATGTCTCTCACTCACAATCAACTCTCTGCCAAGGTGTTTCGTCCGATGATCCAATACGCTTGGAATGCCGGTGGTGGTTACACAGACAATCATTCCAAATTCTTTAAAACAATGGGCGAAGTGTGTTTTTCCTTCGATACAACAATATGCGCTGCACCTTCATGCGATGCAGCTCCTTTTATCTGCTGCAGCTGGTGTGACAAACCACTATGTTTCAATCACTTTTTTCTGAACTATCATTTTCATTGAGTCACTCTTGTGTGGACTTTTGCAGTGTATAATGAAATCAGATGTGAAATGAAGAGTTCTGGATGTTCTGTGACCCGATGAACAGCCCTTAGAGGTAGTACTGATGAGATATGACCTAGCACTAAATCCAGAATAGGCAGTACGAGCAATGCTTGAAGCGTTGAAAATTTTCTACCTGAGTACTGTACTGCTCTCTAAGAACGATCATTTTCCACTTCGGTCCCGTTTCGTATGTATCTTGAGAACTGGATATCTCGGGAATAAAGGCACGAGGGGATAAATCCTCTTGAGGTTTTTCATACCTCATTGAGGTCTACCTATCGCCAAAAGATGGGACCTAAAGGCTTTAAACACCTGGGGAACTTCCCTCGTTAGCCAGTTCTGAGCTCAGCCAAAATTTCAGTTTTGACCAAACGTCATTGAAAGAGACCTCTCTAGAGTCAGTTTTCAACGTAGAATTTGAAAATATTAATGAGAATAAGTAAAATGTAAAGGAAAAAATTGTGAACTATTTTCTGAAAAAGAACAGTTTTTAGCTTTTTCGACCTCGTCATAGTATTTCGCATTTTTCTCCATCAAGATTTCATTTTTTTCGAACTAAAAAGGTGATATTTGTGATCAGCTCGACCTGGCGATTCAGATTATGTATAATAAAGTCAAAAAGAAATTTCACTCTGAGTTTGACGTACGAGCATTTGAATATAAATCTAAAGGGTTTTCTCGAAACTCTGCACAGATCTCCAGATGTCTAGACATATTTCTGATTTCTAAAGAATGCTCTCCCCTCCCATCTCATATAATATACAGCTAAGACATTTTCGACTTTTTCTGGTATTATCACAGTTTACTGCTATCTCGCGGCATCTATCTCTGGTCTACAGAAAACGTTTGCTTAGGTTTTTCTCTCTGTGTCACTAGATTGAAAATACTAGAAAACTGGAAATATATACCTTTCTTGAGAGCAAGCCAAGGGGCTATCTAGTGATATGGTTGAAAAACTTCTGAAAGAAATTTCAAGATCATTAGGTTTTCTGGAAAACGGCTTTCGTCAGAAATCCCTATCTCAAGACCCCGAGATGTAGCGTAATTTTTCTTCATCGAAATATGCAGAACTCGACGCGCTCTTTCATTTGATACCAACTTCAAGGTTCTACAACAGGGAATATGGCCAAGAGGCGTTCTTCGTGTTAGGCCACATCCGCCGAAAACTGCATTTTTCTGCTGCGAGGGTGAAACGACTATAACTTTTTTCTAACTAGGCTAGAAACTTGCGGTTTTCACCATTCGGTTTAGTTTTCTGAGCTCTATAATGCGAGGTCTGTCCCGTCACTGATGTCAAAGATCGATGTAGATGCTGGTAGGTTTTATATGAATTGAGCCTATCCGTCAATGCCGAAACACCACTCTCCAGCAGTAATATCCGTAAAAGTGAGTGCTAACACTTTCAACCAGGAATGAATTACCAGCCATTTTCTAGAGTTTTGAAAGAGCTTTCTTTTGATATATAGTACAGACCGCAGTCTAGGTTCTTTCATGGTGAAAGAATAGAACTAATATCGTAGAATTTGCTGAAAAGGTGATTTTTAACAGTAATATTCCAAAAACGTGGGTGCTCACAGTGTACATAGCAATTAAGCAATAGATAGTTTTATTCGCCGTTTAAGGCTGCATCGAATTGTATATAAGACTTTCCTTCAAACGCGTTTCATTCTGAGAAAAGTACGAAAAGCACATTGCAATGGGTTCGCGGAACGAAATATTCGTTTCACCCTACTTATCTGTTTAAAATGTATAACAGGTTTATGGAAGGCTTTTGTACTCTCAGGACAACTTTCGGATATTTAAGGATCCATAGGGATCTTCCCGGATTCATGCGAAGACACGGATCCGGTTGTTCCGCCTTGATACTAACCGTTTTACTAAGAAGTATTTGAATACTGAACTATGCTTTATTGCTAAAAATAACGTTACGTTTATACACGGGAAAGCAAGAGCTTGTGTCAAAGGTGGAATCTTTGATCTAAATATATTAGAAACATGCAATATCTCTTTGCAAACAAACAACATTGCTTTCGTGGACTCGCATGTTAACAAAGGCCTTGTCATTACAGCTGGCCGTGTAATACCTAAAAGAATAAACTAATCAAGATGCATTTTCTATTAAGTAAAGCTTGTCAACAAAGACCAAAGGTCTTAAGATGAAAGGCTTTCGTAAATATGATTGAACTAAAGCAGCAAGTCTTTCTGCTGCTCATACTAAGATGGTATGGGTCTCTTCCTTATAGACTGTGAAAATCAGGGGTTAGCTCCCTATACAGCGTGAGAAAGCAGCTGGAAAGGACGCTTCGTCCCTATGGACCTTGATAAAGCTCTTTCTAAACAGTAAAGCGAGAGTTCTTCTCTAGAGAGTTCTAATGATTAAAAAATATGACTTCAGTTACCAGAACAATCAATAAATCCATGTGCAGAGCTGGAAACTGTCTCATTTTGTAGATAATACTTAGTCAATAGGAGGCTTTTATTCTTTCGTTTTTATTACTTCACTTTTCCTCTTCTTCCATTTTTTTTCTTAGAATATAGCTTGGCAAATACACATTCTTTGTATCGTCTAAAACTGAATTTCTGAAAAATGAGTTCGCATTCGCTGGGAATTCATTTCGGTATGCAATGAAAAAAAATCATTCTATCATTTTGATTCAAATGTGTAAAAATAAGCCAAAATTTGTATCGTTCATAATTAAGCAAGAAAACGTTGTTCAGGACCCGGGATCGTCGCAGTTTGTTCAGACTTTTATAAGACAGTTTAGACAAAGCTAAAATTTTTATTGTGGTTTGAGGGTTTTCTGCGGCATGACTGTTAAAAAGTCCAGCATATAAAATCTTTAGAGATAAATTAAATTAATTGATCATGTCTTTTTACCTTCATACTTGGATGAAATATAGCAGCTGAAAACTATACTGATCTTAATCACTGAGTACGAGTTGTGCCGCGCCATACAATAAACCAGATGAGGAACAGAAAAATAGTTTGTCTCTCTAATGCATAGCTTAAAGCGCAAATCGAGAGAATGACTTTATCCTTATCAGTATCATTCTGTTCTCCAAACGTATGAATCACAACTACATTATTTGAGGAGAGCTGAAATGAATCGTCAACGTTAGTTAAGTGTTAACCGCTAACGTTGCAGGAGGAGATGTCCCCTTACTGTATGATGCATAACCCTAACATGCTTAAGGTTCCCTCTGTCAAAAATCTATTTTTGTCTCAGAACATCCGATCTTCATAAAATTTGTCACAGAATATGTCCCTTGTGTTTGATATATCATACAAAAGATTTGAGCTCGAAGTATTGAGTTTTCTCAGAGTTATCTTGAAATTAAAGGTCAACAAGTAGGTGTCCGCGCGATTTAGATTTCTCCACCATTTTACATGCTAGAAAGCTCGAATCGTCATTAGTGGAGTGTTAATCGCTAACGTTGCACAATTCTGACATAGAACACAAGTTGTCGCCGCGGTGGCTCAGTAGGTAGAGCGTCAGTCTCATAATCTGAAGGTCGTGAGTTCGATCCTCACCCGGGGCATACTTTTTACTATTAGCATTTGTCCACTGTTCATAAAATACAAGTCTCTGGTTTATGCGAACTTTTGTAAAAGTTAATCTGTTTTGTTTTTTTGTGAAGTTATTTCGTCAGAGTCGCTTCGATTGAAGTATGAAAAAGAGCTTTGCTACTTCTGTTATTGCTTGGCAATTTTCGTTTCTTATTTATGGTTTCTTCGTGAAGAAAATATAAGGGAAGAGGAATTTCGATACTTGTATCAAAATATTTAAGAGGCGTTTTCTGACGGAGCTGTAGTAGGTGTAATAAAACATTTAGCTCAAATTTAGTTACGGGTTTAGACGGGTTATTTAGTTATAGAGGCTTCAAGAGGATGTGCCATAAATCAAGAAAGGTGTTTAGTCATGGAAGTAGATTTTTCTCATCTCGTTCCATTCTGACTAAAAGAAATCTCTTAGTACGACTTTTTATTCGCCAAAACATAGGTTTACTCTTTATCCATTTTAATATAGAAGTTACTGTTAAGATTCAAATTTCTCATAGGTACAGAAACTACGTGACACGACATTATCGCGAATACAGAAAACGACATTATCACGAAGACTTGCTTATTGAGAAAGAAGAATAAATGAGCCTGGTTTTGTATTTTGTATATCATGTTTTGAAATCTGGGCGAAGTTATGTAGTTAACAGTCATTATGTGATACAATTACAGATATCCGGTTTTTTTACACGCAGCTGTAGTCGATTTACCAATGACTGCAAAGGGTGGGAAAATTATCAAAATGTTTAGGTGAAAAGCGTTATAGACAGCCGGGAGATATCTTATTATGCTCAGAATTCTTTGCTCTATAAGGCTATATCCCTAGTGAAGCTTTTTTCCTCAAGCACATGACTTTCTTGAATTTCTTGAGTAAGAATCTCATGGCGTGGAGACATTTCTTGCTTATGCAAAACGCATTTTTTCCGATGTCATGCACTTGACTTTCTTGACTCATGTGCTTAAGTTCCGTATCTCAAGAAACTCATGCGCATGAGATTCTTACCTCAAGTGCTTGAATATCTCATGCGCTTGACTTTCGTGAGCCAAACTTTTTTGTCTCGTCTTTTCGATCTGCTTTGACGAATGAAAATCGAAATTTTGATTTCGTTTAATACATAGGAAGATGCTGTTGCAAGACACAGGAAATCGCAGGTGTTCATCTTATTCCGTTAAATTTAATAGAAAAAATATAATTTTTATATTATTAATATTTATGTTAATAATGGTAATTTGATTCAAAGATATAAATTATGAGAGAGAAATGACTTTGGATCATTGTAGTTTTAATGATAAATTTTTTAGTATAGGGATAATTTTATTTATTTTATCTGAAAAAGAAATCCTACTGATCAAAAGAAACTAACTTGGTTAGAAGTGAAGTGGCGAAGTGATTCATTTTCCCCCTTGTTAAAATTGATCGATAATTTGGTTTAAACTATATTTATTTGATAGGTAATTTTATATATTCGATTTGTCTAATTTATTAATGGTCACATTTTATTCCATAGTGATATGGTTACATTAGTGTGTGCACACTAAATCATTTATATTTGCCAAAATATTTTTATTTCAATAACAAAGTTTTTGTTCTTTTTTTTTTTTCACAGAATAAGTTTGAAAATATTCATTTTATGAATTTCAATATCTTTAGTATACTGATGAATAGTTCAGGTAAATTATAATTAATTTTCTCAATTATCCGATTCTTTTAATGCTATAGTATTATTTGTTAATAAACATGTTTGTTCAGTTTGTTTACTTATTTTTAATCTATGATTTTTTGAATATATACCATACGGTAAATAAATAGCATTTAAAAATTGTTGTCTAAAATAAGATGATGTTAATACATAAAGATAAAATGATAATGAATAATTTAAATAAAATATTTTATTTGCAATTAACCATGATAATGATAAGATTTGTTCATATTTTAATGTATTATGACGTGTTAAACGATAAATTATTTCAATTATTAAAACAGGTGTAGAAACAATTAAAAATTTAATTAAATCAACTAATAAAACAATTGTTAAACGATAATTACGACTTATTTTACGTTGTGAACGATGTTTTACTTCATTTACATTTAATATAAGAAATATATTTGCAATAAATAAAAAACAAAATGGTAATATTAAACTAAACATTAGATCGATTATAGGATTTACATGTTGATAAAAAAATAAATATATTTCACTTGATGATAATGGTCCACAAACACTTAAACATGGTGATGATAATGAATAACCAAGACCAATACCAAATAATAAATGTAAATTTAAAATAATTAAAAATATAAGTAATGATAATGTTGTTAATAAAGCGGTTTTTGATGTTTTATAACTTCGAGGAAATTTTGTTAAAAATAAACGATTACATGCAAGAAATACTAATAACCATGGACTTAATTGATCAAATATTTTTGTTAAAAAAAAATGAAAACCACAAACTAATGATGAATTTAAATGATGAACATAATGAAATTTTTCAAAAAAATATGGACGTGATATAATAATTAATGCTAATGTATCAGCAATTGTTAATAAAAGTAAATAACATGCACATGATGATGAACGAAGTTTACATTGAGAAAATGTTATTATACTCAATATATTTCCAATTATACCTATAAAATTAAAAATAACTTGAATAATTAATTATAAGGTTGCACGCAAGTCAAACTTCAAGTTAAATTTTTTTTCTAGTTAAGTCATACATGGTTGGATAGAGCGCGATAAGCTGACGAGGAAAGGCCCCCAAGTGTGCAAGCGCTTTTTGCTTGAACTCTTGTGGACAATAGGTAATCGACTACGCTAAATTCGAATCTGACATCGGTTTGTACTACCAGGTCTCCTGAGACCGGGTTTCTGGAAAACTAGGTTTTCAGCAACTTTAAAAGATAACCAAAATCTTTCTTAACGGAATCTTCATCATAGACCGCAAATTCATGATTAGAATGAGATATCTCGCAGCTCTACACAACCTTTCTTTACAAAGTTTAAGAATTTTCACGAACAGCCCTAAATTAATTTCTTCTTCTTTCTGTAGCTTTGAGCTGACAATGAACAATTAGGGCTTTTCATGTAAATTCTATAACTTTGCAAAGAAAGATCGTGTAAAGCTTCGAAATATCTCATTTTAATCAGAAATTTGCGGTCTACAATCATGTCTTATTAAGAAAGATTTTGGTTACCCTTAAGAGTTTCTGACAACCTGGTTTTCCAGACACCCGCTCTCTGGAGGCCTAGCAGCACAAACCGATGTCAGCTTCGGATTTAGCGCAGTCGATTACCTATTGTCCACGAGAGTTCAAGCAAAAAGCGATTGCACATTTGGGGACCGTTCCTCGCGAGTAAGAAAAAGTAGTTTTTAACTTTTGCAGAAAATGTTTTCAGGTCGAAAAATTGAAAAGCCTGAAAGACTGTTAATTTTCAATAAATTCCATTTTTCTTCATTCAGAGTTCTTTTCAACCTTTCTGACTATATTTTTTAGATTCAGCATTAAAATCTGAATATAAAACTGATATTTACTTGACTGTAAGCTCAAAATTCGATTAAGCGTCACTTCGGTGATCAGATCATTTAAAAATGGTACATGCTTCTTTTGTAGGTCTATGTAGGTTTCTTTTGAGAAGAGACGAAGCCAAACTTTTAACTTCATTGGAACTGCTATTGTACGAGCTTTAAAAGCATGCATCGCCTTTTTCTCTATTTTACTTTCCTACTAAGAAAATTCATTTTTTCTAAATTAGGAGCGAAAAAATTCATGGAAATTCTATAACTTTGCAAAGAGAGGTCGTGTAGAGCTGGGAGATATCTCATTCTAATCAGAAATTTGCGGTCTACGATCATGCTTCATTAAGAAAGGTTTTGGTTACCTTTAAGAGTTTCTGAACACCTGGTTTTCCCGAAAATCGGATCTTCGTACGGTTAAGGGCAGCTCCCATAATTATATTCGGAATCAGCATGGTCGATAACCTATAACCCACTAGATTTCGATCAAAAAGCGTTTAATCACCTCGAGAAGTTCGCTCGTTAGTAATTTTTCCATGTGAAATTCAACTTAATGTTTGAGTTGCGTGCTCCTCACTTACGCCATAGACATGAATACAACATAACAAATACTATCTTTTAGATTCTCATGTGATTTATGATTTCTAATGGATAGACGAGATAGAATCTGACACTTTTATATCTCAACATTTCATCAGGCGCAAATAGTTTAAAAGATTTCTTCATTTTTTTAATGAAAACGTTCCGTTGAATTTCATTAAAAATTTTTACACTAGTAAAAAAAAAGATTTCTTCCTCCTTTATTGTCTTTTTCAATTAAAATTTGAAAATAAGCTCATTTTCTCTATAAAACTGTGTACTGAAGATAATGATGCGTCTGAACTCTTCGTAATATAATATGGAGAAAATTGAAATGTTCGAACTATCATTATTGCATTGCTAAGGAAAAAGTAATAGAAAATGTTATCTATAATTGAAGGGGTGATTACACTCAGTGTAATCACGTGTAATCACCCCTTCAATTATTTATAGCAGAGTCTGCTATTAGTGTCGAAAAAACGTTGTAGAGAAAAACTCTTCTTCGAATAACACTCGAAAGGAGATAGAGATTCATCCAAATTCCAACATTCGATAGTCAAAATCACTATTCGTATAGAATCATCAAATCTGATTCAGATCTCAATTAAAAGTATCGAGTATCTTATCAAGATCTTACTGTTCATCACTTCTTAATCTTATTTTTGATTCTTTTTTCTCTCTTAGCTTATCAGTTGTTGTTTGTCTTTCTTTGCTCTTCTTATTGTTACTTCCTTCTCTTTCTCCACGTAGCATTTTTATATTGTCTACTTAATTGATACTGCAACAGTACTGAAGTGAGTACGTTAAGCTCTTTGTACTCTTTGCTATTTGTGGTGTTTCTTTAAATAAATTGATTTAAATTGACGTTTTACTATAATATTTTATGAAATGCCTAAAATTCTTACTAGGAAACGATCTTAGATATGTTGAGCTTTGTAACAAAATTCGATCTTTTAAAGCATATACATAAAACTTAACTCTGAAATTATAGAAGTCAGTTCAAAATTGATGAAAACTGCATTGAAGTGAACAAAGACTTGACAAATAAACTATATAAACGTAATCGCGATACTCATGGAATTTAGCTCAGACTTTAATGAATAGTGTGCCTATACACGAATGACATCGCGTATATAATTGTTGACTACTAACAGACAGAATTTGTGTGACTACTACTATCCATTTCAATGAACAATGGAGTAGGTTGTAAGTGAAATAACTCCGGATTGGAAGCAGCTAGAGACCTGCGGTTTTCAACATTCGAAAGAGGACAATATTTTTTATTTAGAAATATCGAAAGCTGATTGGTCGATAATTGACCAATCAGGTGAGTTTTCGCTTGACATATTGGACACTGCCTAGCGCAAAGATTCCCCGTTGGATTTGAAATTCTAATATGATCATTCGACAGAGAAAATTGCTCTCTATCGATATACACAACGCCCAGCTCTTTAGCTTGTGCTGCTCAAGAACCGTAAGCGTTTTCCTAAGAGCCCCGATTTCGATCATCTAACCTTGGGTCACTCCAAAAACTCGGCGTATTGAGTCAATATTTCAAAAAGGTAGAATCTAGCGAATTAATTCGCTTCGAAACTGAAAATAAATATCACCACTCGACTCAGCATGATAGATTATCTATATTTCAAGGTTTTTTAGAGTGACCCAAGGTCAGCTGACCGAAATCGGGGCTCTTAGGAAAACGCTTACGGTTTCTAAGCAGCACAAGCTAAAGAGCTGGGCCTTGTGTATTTCTTCCTTTTTACTTCGTAGTTTATTTATATTGCTTAACCAGATGTTTCGATTAATAAAAATCTTCATCAGTAGTTGACAATAAAAACAAGTGTTATAAAACAAAAACAAAGATTAGAACAACCAAAATCTAAAATTAATGGTATAACTTTAAAGTGTTTGTGATTAATTTTAGATTTTGGTTGTTCTAATCTTTGTTTTTGTTTTATAACACTTGTTTTTATTGTCAACTACTGATGAAGATTTTTATTAATCGAAACATCTGGTTAAGCAATATAAATAAACTACAAAGTAAAAAGGAAGAAATAAAAGAATTAATAAATATTATCAACTTCGTACATAATAAACAGTATAAAAAACGCAAGAAAATTACATGCTCGTAAAACACGCGAAATTGATCAAAACTGCCTCCAAATCACGAGATAGACTCTGTTAGAAATGTAGGTGTTCTGAAAATCTGAAAATTCGAAATTTACAATCTTTCTAAATCACCCATTACGATATAAAAAAATTTTGATTTTCAAGCTCCACGAAATCTTACGGAATAGATGTAGTAATAATGTTTAGTTGGGTATAATAAAAGAAAGTATATGTAGTTCTTGTTTGTGTGAAAAGTATAAAAAATTAACATCACTCATTTTTCCATCGGTTGAACGGAGATGATCTTAGATGAGTTAATATTATTAAAAAGCGTACTAATTGGTACTGTTAAGATACCAACAGATTCTTATCCAATCCTGAAAAATCTTAGATAAATTATAACCTATATCTTAATGCGATCTTAGTAAGTTCGTAACAAAATCTTTTCAAATCTTAAAGCTTTCGAGTCTTATAAGATTTATCTAAAATCGGGGACAAATGTAAACGAAATCTCACTAAAATCTTAGCAAGATTCGAGTAAATTTTTCACTCAAGTTTGACATTTATTATTGATATACTCAGGGCAAAAAGACACAGTACAATAATGAAGATAAGATTAGAAGGAAAGACAAGGTGACCCAGTAATAGAATTCGACAGGATATACTATTTCAAAATTATAATGAAATTCTATGAATTTATTCTGGCTAATATATCATTAAAGAGTAGACACAAAAATTTCCATTTTTTAAAGATAAAATATTTGTTTCAAACCATTAGTTCATAGTTAAATATTAAAGTATTGCACTACATCTCATCTACCTGTCATATTAAGAGCATCTCCTGTGTTGAAAAAGTTAATTTTCTTAAAAAATACCGAATTTAAGATTTATGCTTGGTTGAATAGGTCAAAATGTTTACTTTCAGAATCTGTACCGCTATCTCTTCAAACATAAATTCTCATTGTTTCAGAGGAAATTTTTTAGAAATCTCACAAATGAAAATATTTCGAGTTGTAGTTTTCTTACGATGCTTATGCAATCAAACTATTTTCTAAACACCAAGATTTGGACACGCTACCTTTTCTGATGAAAATGAGACATTACAAAATTCTGTCCATCCTTCTGCTAAGAAATTATGAGCATTTACTTTCAAGCTCTAAAGTACACTAATAAATGTATGTCATTTTTCTCGAAATCATTTTTTTTGAGTTGTAGCTCTTTCTGTGCAAAGATTTCTCGACAGTTGAAACTTTTTCCCAGTATTTTCATCAAAACTCTGGAAAACTAAACCCAAAAATATGAAAAACTCGACTCACTGAAGTCGTAGTGCTACGTCTTGGCTTAATTTCGAAAGCACATCGGACTTTTTAGTACTCAAAGCAGCGGCTAAATTTTTGTCACTCGACCACTTACTTTCTGACCCTTACTTTTAAGATAACTCTTAGAAAATTCAACTTTCGAGGGTCTAAAAATTTCCGATTATTGTTATAGAATAAAAGACAGATTCTGTAAAAATTTTACTAAAATCAGCTAGTCTGGAACGAAAATAGGTCTCTAATAGGGATGTCGTAACAAATGTATAACAATCAAGTTGAATTAAAAAGGTACAAACCTAATACGACAAAAATTGGTACTACAACGTTCACTTTATCTTTTATTTCGTCGATTAAAAAGCCGTTAGTATAATTTTGACACATATTGGATTCTTCCTGAACTGTTGTTAACATTTCTATTAGACTACCTAAATATAAAAATCATACAAATGTATAATCAGTTATTATTATGGTTATTTAACTAATAAAGAGTTTTCTGATAAAAAAATATTTTTTGACCTGTAGTCTTCGTTATAACTAAACAGGTTCTAGAATAAGAAAATATTTAAATTTTTATTGATTTAATCAACTAGTTACGTTATAAAAACCGGAAGTAATGAAATGCATTACCATTATTTCTTGATAAAAAATATGTTTGATTAACAGGCATTTGTTTTAGTTTAAATAACTTTTTATTTGATATAAGAAAAAAAAAACACTTCTATACACGAACACTATTATTTATCATCATAATTTTCTTCTTTTTGACTATATAATTTGTATAGATAATAGTATAAGAAAGATAGCACGCAATAATACGCAATTTTTTGTGTGTAATACGAATATATTTTTAATAAAAAATAAAAGTAGAATAACACGAAAGAGAAACAACACAATTAATGTTGCACTCAGTTAAACGTTGAAATATGTATACATGTAAAGCATATAATAATCTAAAATGATAAAATATCTTGTGTGTTATCCCGTATTAAAATATGAAAAATAAGAAAAATGACAAATTGATTCTCTATAATGAAAATAAGATATAAACTCAGAATAATATCAATTATCTTTACTAGTAGTGTTAAGAAAAAAGAAAACGCTCGAACCCATTCAATTAAGTAGAAAAAATTCGTGTCACATGAAGAAATAACAACATGTGTTCATGTGTAATTAATTCAAAAAAAAAAAAAAAAAACTTAGCTAGAATATCTTTTGATATTTCAAAAGAGGTACTACTGTTTTTTTTTATAAAGATTCACAGTATTATTCATGTTCATAATACTGTAAAAACTTTCAAGGGCTTGTTCAATTTCCGCAGAATATAGAAGTCTATAAATTTAAAACCAGAAACCCCTTTGAAAATAGAGGTGGGATCAAATCTTTCTTTTTGTTTTTTTACTCCGCTCTTCGATTTTCAAACCGGAAATAGGCGTTTACAATATCTATATTGTAGCCTCAAAAGATATAACTAGATTTTATTTTTCTTTCAAAAAAATAATAAACTATGTACATATACGTTGAAAACTATTCAGTCTCCATATTCTAATCTCAACATTTGAAACCTGACTTACTCTATTTTATGGCACCTATTTTCCCGTTTTTCTAACAAGCACGCCTTTTATATAAACAATGCGCACGGTTTGGAAATTTTCATATTTTTTACTCCAACACTGACAAGCTTTCTTTTTTCTTTGTGTATATGCTGCTGGCCATTTTAAAAGATGATTTTTTTTTTTTTTTAATTAATGTTTTCTATTTCTCTAACGTTATTCGTGAAATGTAACGTAACAAAGCAACTGTTCCTATTACAAGTTTCACTCGAAAAGAAATTGAAAAATGTTGTTTTTTCCTTCTTCTTTTTTTTTTTCTAATGTGTATTGTCGGAGATGCAACTTACTTCAAGATACTTTTAACAATTGAGTATAAAATATGTAAAATGAATTCTTTTTTAAATAGTCAAACTAAAAATATTTATTGTTATTTATCTTTTTTTTTATTTTGTTCACATTAGATCTTCGATAGTTGAAAAAAAAGTACAAATAAATGTATAAGGATGTGTTCTATGCAAATATGTCACTGAAAAACAAACGATGTTTAAGTTTCAAAATATTTATATGTAATAGAAAAATAATCTTCGACTTTCACGTTAGATAAAAGTATAGAAATACTTTACATATTTCCTTTTCTCGATATCTACTTGATTTGTATGAAAAAAACATTATCACTGAATATATTGAGTATTAATCTATATTCTAAACATACCTAATTTATATGACTAAAAGTCAATGAATTTCATCTATCTTTCATTTGAACCAGATGACGATTGAAGAGAGAATTAAAAACTGAATACATGTAGTACATTATGTGAATGTGTCAGAGAAAAAAGAAAGTGAGACTTACAATGATTTTTAAAGATGATCTCCACCTACTATTTCAAAATGAAAAAGAAAAACTATGAGTAAGATACGAGATATATCGGTTTATTTTCCATTGAAATATCATAGAAATACTATATCATTTTGAGTCTAAAATAGCTATTATTATTCGATGCTGCTTCATTTTGAATGTTGAAAAATTCTACTATATCTAATTTCATTAAAAAAATCTGATAACTAAAAATTTTTTACCATTGCTTTTTTTTAAACACGTTTAAATGTCAGGTAAAAGAAAAAAAAATGAAACATTTGATATGAGAAGAAAACATTTTTAATAATTCTTTTAGAAGAAATCTTCAAAAACCATTGAGAGTATCTCTCTGTCAGACACTTAACACATTAAATATACTCAGTTTTCAATGTTTTCTAACATAACTCAGGAGAAAAATTATATACAAAAGAGATGAGATTCGAAACGATTTTATAATGTTGAACATAGAGCAAGTTTAGCCTCAAACAATTTAATACTTCACTATGAGAAAATTTTTCGACGGAAATATTATCTTTGTATTCAGTGTTAGATAATATAGAACAAGAACATCAACTTCCTCATCATAATTACATAGCGTCTTCCACCTACACCATGATCATAAATAAACGAAAAAATATTTTTAATTTTGATAGGAGAATCTCTTAATACACAAACATATTCAGCAAAAATATTTAAACATTTTTACTCGCCGAAACTTTCACCTGATCTCGTGCTTCTCCTTTATCAATAAGTATGACAATAAAAATGAAAAGACTATGCTTGTCATCAGAGATTTTCTACTCTTCATGCCTAGAGTCTATCTGCTAAACATTGAGCATTCCTTTCTGGCTCTTATTAAAACAAGATTCGACAAAAAAAACAAGATCTAAAGGAAAAAAAATCGAGATATCTGTCAAGTATTTGTCCAATGCATTTACGAAGACAAACTCCTTTTAAAATAATGTGTTATAGCTCATTTTGTAACCTATCCAACGGTATATAATAGCTGATACATGTTCTAGGTGAAAGAGATGAAATAATGAAAATACTCACTCTACGTAAAGTTCATTTAACGGGGGAAAAGTTTTTTTGCGAAAATGTTTCCAACAGGCACTGAAAAGGATTTTTAAGGCCTAAAAATATGCTAGAGCTAATTGCGGACAAAAACTACATAAGATCGCTTAATATAAGATTGATCTGTGAGGAAGAGGATTTATAATTTAAAATATAAAGTTGGTTTTGCGTTGCTGAAAAGTGCTTTTTCGTATTCAGCACACTCGATAACCCTGAAAACTTTCTAGTTTTGGCGAGAGGTACTTCCAAAAGTTTAGGAAAAATTTTCAAATTAATATTACTTTTCCATCGAAATTTTTTTGCGCCATTTTATTTGAAAATTGTTCCTGAACTTTTGGAAGTACCTCTCACAGAGCCGAGCAAGTCAGAATCTTTTCTCCCAAGTCAAGTCAAGTCTGGTTAAAAATAGGCAGAACATAAAATTTGCTAGCATCTTTTGGGCGAGAGAGGTTTTATAGTCTAGTAGAAAAAGTCTAATTTAAACAAAAATCTCTTACCAGAAATTTCTCAGGTCAAGTCTGACCCCTCGTCCAAACTAGAAAATCTTCTGGGTTATCGAGTGTACTGAATACGAAAAAGCAACTTTCAGCAACTCAAAACCAACTTTATTTTTTTTGTTTCGGTGATATGATTTCATCTATTCTGTTAAACAAACAAGATAAATGGAACTAAATTTAACTTCACTTACTTGATGCTCTTTCTCATCGAATATTTTTACATATCGTGAAACAATATAGAAAAGATAGTAGAAAAATTGAGCATATTTGTACTCATTGAAAAACAATGTTCCATCTTTTCTCCACTTATATTCTAATTACTTTTTCAACAACATTTATAGGTTTGAAGAAAAAACTTCTTCTTCATTCATATTTCTGATAAGTTTTAACTTATAAATAGCTGTAGGTACCGTGATCTTGCTCAAGGTATTATGTGTGACAGAATGCATCCTTTGCAAGCATCCGGTATTCTGTTCACTTCGTGAAATGATTGAGAACAACAACGAAGGCCGTCTGTTATGTGTAAATATACACTGTTTCCTGTTGCTGATAGTTGATGGCAAACCTTTCCCTGAACCGAAGATCACCCTGATTAGAGATGACCTCTGAGACAATTCTGTAAAATCCATATTAGAGGACCATGGTCTTGTAATACGACCACGCCTTTTTTCTGTAAAACGTTTCAACATTGACTTTCAGAAACCGTCAAATTATAGATGTTTTCGGTCTTACCTCTTGATATTTTCACATTTTCGAGGCAGGGAGTTGTGACAGAAGTAGAATGTACGACTCTTCTTTTTTAATCATCCTTTCCATCGAGTAACCCTAAACATCGAACATAGAGAAGTGTAATCGATTCAGTGATCGCAGCACAGTGGGTTTCTAGGCGGAAATTTGGCCAAAAAACGTAAGTTCACTTTTCTCGCATTTTAATAGCATTATATATACTATGAACGATGGCGAATTTAATGACGAAAAAATTTTGTCCTAAGTGTTTCTCTTATGGAGTAAAGTTACATGGAAAAATACATGGAAAATATGGCTAAAATTAGCGTAATTTCAGAAATGCTCGATTTCTCATGCCAAATTCAACTTCTACTCAAATGTAAGTACATATTCGGGATCAGCAAACATTAGGCTATCCTTAGCTAAAAAATTTCTTTTGAAAAAGCCAAAATTTGAGGTTACACAAGCGTTTTTTCAGTAAAGAATCGCACTTAAAAATAATTTCTGCAGTAAAATGAGCGCGCCAAAGCTAGTCAAGCACTAATCGAGTTCATAAAGAGGTTAAAATACTCGTCTCATGTTCTCCCATCTGCGGTACAAGCAGTTAAACGCGAAAATGTATCTAGCCTATAGGAGATTTTCAAGAAACTCTCGGTTTTTCAGATAAACCGCTTCTTTTCCTATTAAAAACAGGCTTTTATCCAAATAATCTATACATTTCGGAATCAACATGAAAAACTGCATCGAACGATATATAGTTTATTACAGTACTCCGTAAAAGTTTCGGGCCCCCTGTAACTCAAGAATCATCATAGCTAGAGGCTTCTAATTTTGTGTGGTCATAACTCTTGCCGAATGCTGATCACCCACCAAGTGTTGGACCTATTTTACTAGATGGTTCGTGAGACATAAGCGATTCATCTCTTTTTCGTAAAATATCAATAGCTCCTGACCTAAGAGAGATAAAAGGTTTTTCTTTTTACTAAAATGTAGCGATGACTCTACTCTATCTACAATATAATCTTTTATGAGTTGGCTATTCGTGGTCAGTGAAATACAGCTATTTCACGGGCAAGGATCCTGAAAATGAGGTACTGAGATATGAGGCCCTTTCCAAGAAAAATTCATAACTCATTCTAGAAACATCAGTTCCACCTCAAACTCAAAGCAAATACTTCTCGATAACTGTCGACTATCCAGTCAAAGTACGAAGGTTAACTATTGCGTGGTTCAGAAAATTCATTGAGAACGAGCACTCATGATTGAAACATACGTAGAAGAGCGAGGGTGAGGAACTAAGGGTCGCTCTTTCTACGATAGAATCTGTACTCAATGTATATTATAATCATAAAAAAATAATCATAGAAACCTATGGTTAAGAAAAACGTAGGTAAAACTTTTGTCAGAAAGATTACGCACTCACCTCAAACCTTCGCATTTCACTTATTTTGCGTCCTTTTCACT
Source organism: Didymodactylos carnosus (assembly GCA_905250885.1). Lineage (NCBI taxonomy): Eukaryota > Metazoa > Rotifera > Eurotatoria > Philodinida > Philodinidae > Didymodactylos > Didymodactylos carnosus. The sequence continues at coordinate 18,881 of CAJNOQ010003754.1, forward strand.
TTCCTTCTTTTTTCAAGCAAAACTAATAACATATTTGAGATCAGCAAACAAAACTGTGTAGAACAGCATACTTAATATTTGGTTTACGAACAAAAACATTTCATTGAAAATTTTTTCTCTACGCTAATCGTGAGTGCGTAATCTTTCTGACAAAAGTTTTACCTACGTTTTTCTTAACCATAGGTTTCTATGATTATTTTTAGCTAAAATCCCAGTTTTCCACTAAAATCACTCTAGAGCACTAGAATTTATTCCTACCTGGAAACAAACATTGCCACATTAATCAGCGCACTCGATAACCTATGTTTTAAGTCTTTCCCAGCTCTTC
>CAJNOQ010003755.1:0-19205 GCA_905250885.1 Didymodactylos carnosus
CCCAAGCAGACAAACTTTTTCGAAAACGCGTTTAAGCGCACAAAAAAAGACGAAAAATCTAGAAAAAGTGGGCGTGTTTGGATGACAATCGGGGTTCCCGACTGTGAGCGAAAAACGCCCATTTTTCTCCCTTCTGGTGCGTTTACACGCGTTTTCAGCCAAAAACACGTGTAAATGCATAAAAAAAGTAGTCATTTTTTTCATACTCGAGAACCCTAATTATGATTCCGTCACTGGTAACGACTATGAGAAAAACAACTACTTTTTCTCTTTTTTTATGCATTTACACGCGTTTTGGGCTGAAAACGCGTTTAAACGCACCAGAAGGGCGAAAAATGGGCGTTTTTTTGTGCGCTTAAACACGTTTTCGAAAAAGTTTGTCTGCTTGGGTATCTACTTATGCTAAAAATAGAATGAATGATAAAGTCTTGTTTTGTTCTTTGTTTTATTTGGAAAACTGTAACCGAAACGACACAAAACACGAGAAGAAATTACAGAAATTCTCATAGCAACACTACACAAAACATTTGGTTTACCATCGTTCTGCTATGCTTCTTCTTGGAACATTGGAAGTTTGTTTGAAATTTTACGCTGAATTCACAAATGCTTTCAATTTATTACCTTTTGAATATTTTAAATCATTTCTTCTCACAAAATTGCTTATCATTAATTGATACCTTTTGAAACGATAAATTTTATAGAATCAAAAATAGCTAAAACTTCTCAACAATCCGGTATTCGAGATGGATAATAATGTTCAAAGACGAGAAAAACAAATGGAATAAATGAATTTTTCTACTGTTTTCTACTATAACGTAGTGCTACAGAAACAATTCTATTTTAGATAAGGACTCTTCAGATGGTACTTGAACGTCTGAAAACAAAAACTAATTTCTGTTTTTATATGGTAGTCTTTTGAAATCGTAACCTGTTTATTATTTTATTTTACGTAATTTTAATTTTATTTAAAAATAATTCGCACGAACAAATAAACAAATTATTTTCAATTATGTGAAAGAGAAACTTTCGGGAAATATATAAAAGTAGTTTAAAGCAAAAAAAAATTGCTTTTCATTCTCTTCCGCTTTTTTAAGATGATAACAACTAAATATTGTACTAGTTAAAATAGTTTAATTACCTGAAAATCTACTACTGGACGAACATTTGTCGGAGAATTTAGATGCAATATCCACGAGATCGATGTCAGTGCAATATGAATCATCTCATTCGACACATTGCTCCGGACACACGACCTTGTCGTATTGATCTCTCTCATTTTGAGATTGAGTTTTCACGCCAAACCATATGGCCGGATAATGTGCAATATGAAAATTAGTTTTGCAACATATATGCCCAAATATCCGACCGTATAGAAGCAATTATTTTTCTATAATATCATAATCTAAAATAACATATAAATTTTGTTTTATAAAATCGAAATATGAACCTATTAAATGAGTTTGAACTGTTATATAAAAGTGAATTAAAACTTTCTTCTCTCTTCTTTCAAGATACACATGCACTACAGAAAACAACAGATTAATTACATCATTATTACGCATCCATGTCTAATAGCATGTACAACTCGTTTCTTTTATTTTTGTTCCTTTTTTACAAATCCTGCTGAATATCTCACCACATCATTTGTACATAATGTTTTTTCCTCCTTTCTTTGTACCAGAATATCTTTGTACACGTGAAAAAATATAGAGAAAAAAGAAAAATAATCGGGAGACGACTAAGACAACTTTTACGAAGAATATTTACAAGGTCAAATGGATTGAGTTAGAATTATCAAATGTTCAATAAACTGATAGAAGGATTAACACGTAATGTAACTATTTTAATTTAGAAAAATCATGAATAATTCTATAAACTTAGGACCGAGTTCCCATCTGTGATGTTAATTCATATCAGGTTTGGTCGTAAATTAATCATCAAAAATCGAGAAAAATACATAAAAAACTTCTACAGTACAGTTTTTGTGTTTGGAACATTAATGTGACAAATAAAAATCATAGCTTAGCTAATAAAGGAGCTTTACAGATCAGAAACGGTTAGAATTGAGATTTTTCTATCTACAAGTGATAAGATTTATTTGAGCAAAATAAATTTGACTGGATTTGACCTGTGTAAGTTTCTTATACTTACCAAATTATTGAAGTACTACAACCTCTAGTGCTTGATTATAAAGTTTCGCCTATGACACTTATTCATTTCTAAATTTTTTATGAGAAGAAAGCAATATTTTCCTCTGATCTAATCGCTTAATTCTCGGTCTTCCCCACTGGTTTATGATCTTTTGTCATACTCTCTCACCATATATATATAACGGATGAACCGTCAAGACAGGATACTTTTTTCAGATATTTAAGTTTGATCCAGCAGATAGAAAATTGTCTGCTCTCCAAAACTTTCTTTCTGCAATATACACACGTTACTTGATTATTTGATAAAATAAGGCAGAGTAAAGACAGGTGAAAAGACTTCGATGCAAGGATAAAATTGTGGTGACTTTTCGATTTATGAATAATTTTCTACAGAGTAATGTAAAACGAGAGCAAAAAAAAGCGATTATAGACATATTGCCAGATTGGTTGCTCATACGGCATCAAAAATCGCGAAGATTTTACTGTGTCAAAAAATTTAGTCTCTTCAGATGGTGTCAAATTTGAAAAAGTGGCAAAAATCTAGCCAACCTAGAGACCAGTGACTTCTCGGTAAGATTGACAAACTGAATAGTGCAAAACCAGCGGCTGACTCAAAAGAGAAAAGTGTATATAGAGAACAAAGAAGAGTTCATTTCCGGTAGACGCAATTGGGGGTTCACCACTAATTTCAAAAGTTTTTACAGATAATACGTATATGTTTAATGAACCGAAATCAATAGCCGATGTTATCTTCGCCTGAAAAATGTGATATTTAAGCTCAAAGAATTAGAAAAAAAGTTACGTGTTCAATATTTTATGCGAATCTAGAAAACAAGCTCTCCTTAATCAAAGTTGTTTATTAAACTTTAGACTATAACTGAACGGCTATTAAGTTGAAAAGGAATGAAGTTGATATCAAATCGAATAATGGAGTATATTAGAAGAAAAACTGTACACGAGATTGAACCGATTTTTCTCCTGAACATGATTACCTGAATATTGTACCACAATATAGACATGTCATCCATATAATAGAACTTTACGTAAAATATCTATATGTACAAAAGCAGAACATAAAGAACAAGAAGAAAATAATCGACATAGCGTTTTTGTTGAGGAAATATGCGTCTAGCAGAAAACGACGAACAACAAACACACACTGAGTTGTTTTTTTTCATTTTATTCTTTTACAATTTTTACTTTCTTTTTTTTTTTTAAAACAAGCGTTACTACCACTTGACTAAATGAAAGAAAGAGTACACATAATTCTATTTTACCTTTAAAATCAAATTTTCTTCTTCTCTACCCAATCAGCAAATATACCGATTGGATATATTATTTACCCCCAACATCACAGAGACATATACACACATAATGCTACGACTATGTACATTATAAAGAAAAAAAAGAAGAAAAACATCTTACATCTAAATGATCTCGTTTTTATTACATTTTCTTGAATTGTGATTATGTCTATTACTTTCTTTCACTTCTCATTATATCAAGATACAATTTCAGTTAATAAAACCTGATTTTTAAAATAGTATATGATCTGTATAAAAGCTAAAATAACTGAATTTTTTTCTCAGTAATCTTGACATTTTCGAGCAAGAACTTCTATAGCACTATTTTCCAATTTATATATCTGGAGGAGAAAAATTTAGTCTCTAAGGTTAAATCTCACTATGGTATCAACAATGTTCAACACAAAATTTTATGGCACTTCAGTAAAAATTAATCTACAAGAACCGATATTATTTCAAATTGTTTGTTCGAATTTTTAGTGAACGTACGATTTTGACTGGGTCCCGAGTCTGTCATATTTAACCTTTATTGGTGTCTATCTAGAGTGCACGTAACATGTTTTTTTTCTCTTTGTGTTAAAACCCCCACAAAAAAAATTTGACGAGTATAATTAACATTTAAAAGTTAGATTAGATGGACGTTGAAGTCTATCTTATTTGAAAAATAGTATATCAAGAACGGTAAAAGACTTTTACCAAATTTCGAAAAATTCGTCTATGACTTACTTCTATTGGGTAGTGTTTATTTTGTTAAAATGTCGTTTTGAGAAATAACATGAACATAGAACAAAAAAATGATTTAAAAAATTCTTCTTTGTCTTAATATTTCTTCTTTTCTCTTTATATGATATGAATGATTCGTATGAGAAATAACGTGTGCCATCAACAGAACAAGCATCAGCTGTATAGAAAGAACAATTAGAATAATAGTGATGACAACAATTCTCTCGTAATCGTAAAGAATGTGTAGTAATAGTGTTGGAATGGCATTGTGTCTATTTCGATTTCCATCTAACCGTGAAAGGTGGAATTTTTCTCTCTCTCTTCTTTTCTCTTTTTTCTCTCTTTTTAGAAATATTGAACAACGTGCGTAACTATGCATATAAATGCTATTGCTACTACTGAAGAAAAATAGAGAAAATATTGGCTTTGAGGCTTATTTTCATCCATATATAGAAGAGAAACAGAAAGGAAAAAAGAAATATTTTCATAATAGTCATACATATAGAAAAAAGAAGTATATATTTCGTCATCTTCATAATGAGGATAGTTTTTTTTTATAGTGTCTCTCTTCCTCTGTACAAACATGTTACGTTTAGGAATTCAAAAGAAGTTCTCTTTATCGTTGTCAGATGTATCGATTTTAACGAGTAAACAGCATCCGGTACCCAGACCAACAACACTAATTACTGCCTTTTCCCACTGGATAGATTGAGACGCTTTATATATGTATATGTATGACAATATTCTTTGTTACTAACCTGAGCTTCTTCTATTTTTCGTACAGTTTTTACGGGTTTATAATGTTCTTTCTTTGTTGTTATCGGTATATTATTTATGACGTAGACTACATATGCTTTTTTTGTTTTTTTTCTTCGTATGGATAACATTTTCCATTTTTGCGTTCTTAAGATGCACAAAATAAAAGACAATAAGATAAGAAAAAGAAAACGAGAGATTTTGAAACTGTATCATATATAGATCTTGATTTATTAGTTCAGTTCCTCTACTTAGGATACCCGTCCCCCTCTTTTTTGACCCTCTTGGAAACCGGGGACGCCGATGTCGGATCGGGGTGAAATTTATAACAGAGATAGAACATCGAAAAAGAAAATCGATCTATTTTTGCATAGAATGTTGTGACATGTTCTTCTATGGGTTTTCTAGAAAACTCTGGTTTTTCACTCAGTTTTTTACAGGAGTTTTTTTGCGTGACTTTCAGCATTTTTGGGATATCTCTAGAAGGAAAGCATATTTTTTGAAAAGAAAAACAATGAACCTGAGATAGGGTTTGAAGTATCTGTGGTAAAATTTTGAGCTCGATCGGACCATTTTTTCGAGGGGTCGTAATGTGACTGGATGAAAAACCAGAGTTTTCTAGAAAACCAATAGAAGAACATGTCACAACATTCTATGCAAAAATAGATCGATTTTCTTTTTCGATGTTCTATCTCTGTTATAAATTTCACCCCGATCCGACATCGGCGTCCCCGGTTTCCAAGAGGGTCGAAAAAGAGGGGGGAGGTACCCTTAATCTATCTATAACCGTTTTACTCTGCCTTCTCTTTTTCCTTCTTCTTTCAAGTATCATGACACACATGTTCATTAATTTATAATCGATCAACTTCTTCTTAAACACATTTATTTAGTAGATACCACGATTCTTTTTACAAAGACTTTTATGTGATGATGGTATATAAAGAGAGAGATAGAAAGAGATAGAGAGAGGGGGAGAGAGGGAAATAGTAATCCTAGCAGGTGTTAGTGATATTTGATGATGTCAATCTCTTCCTTGTGTTTATGACAAAACAGTTATGTTCGACACATGTACAACTACGAATACTTTCACTAATTTTTATCGGTAAAAACTTTGCATATCAAGCTTTTTATTGAGACGAGTGAGTATTGAGATCACTCTTTATGATCACGACCTATCTTTTAACGAAATGAGACCAAAAACTTCATATGGCTATAGAAGCGTAGATCAGATTATTGGTCAAACGAAAATTATCTACATTATAATTATTATTCAGTAATACCTTCATTTTGGTTTTTTTGAATTCACTTCCTTTTTTAAAAACGAAAAAGGTACCTTTAGTTTAGTAGATGCAGTATGAATTTTTTATATAGGAACAGAAGAAGTCTAAGACATATGTGCGCGAGTTCTCTACTAACAAGTTTTGTTAAAGATAGACATCTATAGTAAAAACATTTTACTACACATACACACACAGACATGTACACTGTTCGCCATAATGAGACTGAAAATACAATAGTGAATTGAACTTATTACTTGTGGTTTCATTTCAAGAGTTCTACTTTTCTGTGTCAACAATGACAAAAAAAGAAACGTAGTAAAGTAAATTGAATGTAAATAGAGAAAGATCTATAACTTTGGTTGAGTCAAGCTGATTAGAGTACCTATCAACAAATGTGTCCGTTAATTCCTAGAAAGCCCGTTTACAACGGAATTATGACAAACGTTTAGAAACGTTCTAGAGATAGAATATAAAGATTTCTGTTTAACATTACCTTTATTTGTTTACGATCACTCTCTGAATAAGCGGCTTGAGGTCAAACTGTGTAAGAAAATGTTTAAATTGTATATGTGACGAGTTTTATATTCTCAATTTTACACCTATTCACCAATTTAGTTTCTTCTTCGTTTAAATAAGATGAGCAAGTAAGTATGAGAGTGTGTATATGTAAATGAGTGGTGAAAATAATAATTTTTTTCTCATATTCCCTGAGGGCTAATTATTTTCACATATTCATATATACACATAAAAACACACTTCAATGTATCTATCGCGATTTATCTCTCTTTCTCTCTGTAGTGTTCATAGCATTAAAAGTAAAAACAACTCAAATGTATTTGATTTTGAAGACTTTTGAATGTTGTTGATGGTATTGACGGTACTGTTTCTTCTTTTTTTTCAAAAAAATTTAATTTTCATCAATTTCTCTTTTTAATATTATTTCAAAAGTTCTCTATTGTCTCACTGTCATATTTCTCTTCAGGTCTCTTTGCTTATAAAAGAAAATTGATTTTTTTTCTTTTCCTTTTGAAAAATAATTTTTAGTCATATACACACACACAGCGAAGACTTTTTTCTGTATGAAAACGACATTATGCACTTGAAATGATTTCCATTGTATATGCATGTTTTTTTGTAAACTAGAGAATGGTGATGACGAAATCAGTTTTTCTGTGAGGCACACTAACTTTCATTTCACTTCTGAGAAGATGGAATTATAATCGAAACAAAGAGAATAGAAGTGCTTAAAATTCATAATGTACTCTTTCGTAGAGAAGTGGGGAATACAATAGAAAATTAAGAATTTTCGTTCATCAAACAAACGAGTATATGTCCGAAATGGAAAGTCAGTTGTAATGATATGCGAAGTGTTCCTAGTGTACAGTATACCATCGAAATAATGTTAAATGCGCGCAATCGTTTTCCTAGTTGATTATGTGAGATTGTTTTTGTTGTAATAAAATACAGAGAATATGGCGGAACACTAATATTCTATTCTTTCTCTTAAAATTCTATTGATTCAATTCTAAAAACGAACAATTATGTGTACAAGAAGAAAACTGAAACTTTTCAGACAATATTTTATGAATTTTTGACGATATGATATCCTCGTGTAGTTCTGTTGAAAGTATTGAACTACGTTTAAGTAAAATTTTGCTACCGGTTACTAGAATCGGGAAACCCCAGCGAATTTAATTCTGAATGGACTTGGTGTAAGAGCAAAGGCCTATGTTCCGTAACGAAGTACAACGAAATAATCTTTTATCCATATTCTTGTAGAGCGATGAGCGCTCTGCAAAATTGTTTCATGGACTTTAGCAGCTGGTTCTTATAAGAGAAACAGGTCAGTTTTGAAAGAAAATCGATCGTATCTATATTACATGTATACAGTAAAATGCTGGTAAAATCTAAACTAGATACAGAACCAAATTCTATTTTCGTCAAAGTTGTGTGAGTGTGTACTCTATCTACAATGTTGATTTGGGGGTCTGAATCCATCTGCATTCAGAGGAAAATAATTTTTTATTGGAAAAAAGTACCCCATAATTAGGCATTTTTCTGTTTTAACTTGATTTTTTGTGCTCACTTTTATTCATTAACAAGTTTTTTAATATCATATTCGTAATCTACGAACAAAACTGCGTCGACTAAGGTATTATATATGCAGTCAAAGCGCAAAAAAATTTCATAGCGTTAAGGGGACTCGATGACGGATCTAAACGATGGCTATGTCTGGGTGTTTGCTATTATAGGTTTCACTGGTATTAAAGATGATTTTTAGAACCATTTTATGTTTTTCATACCTCTCCATTTGATGCAACAAAAATTTGATCCTTCGAAAACCCCTTTAGAAACACGCCCAGTACTTGAAATTTTCGAAATATGCATTTGCTGGTGTCTGTTATATACGCCACCGTTGTCAAAATCCAAAAATACTAAGTAATTTCTGAAAGGTTTTCTAGAGGTCATTTAGAAAATCATTATGTTAAAAAATGATATTTTCCGCATCTGGCAGCGCGAGCTTAGTCAGCCCATCAAAGTGTGTCTGGAATATCGTTTTTCCCTTATTAGGACTTCTCTTGTTCGAGTATGAGTGTATCTTTTGTTCCAAGAGGTACCAGTTATGCTTGGTCCCGGATATCGACAAGCAGTAGCTGTGTTAAACTGCTGTATTCAACCATGAAACTTATGTGCTAATTTTAGTTTCATCTGGTCTACACCAGACAGACGCCAAATGAGCAAAGCATCATCTTTTGACATAATGACTTTCTAGAATAACTTAGAAAACCTTTCAGAAATCTGACAGGATCCTTTGTGGTCAAATTTTATTTTTCTAAAATCCATCTGTCTAGGAAATAGTTTGAGATAATCACATTCATTTACGATGAAAGTACAAGAGTTGATGTTATTTCTTCCTAAATAAATATGAACAAGAATCATCAGTCAATAGTGTAATATATTATCACATAATAAATATAATTTTTACATACATCTTTCGTGTTTAGTATTTTGTCCGATAAACGAGCTGATTAAACCTGAAGAATATTTATCATAGCCCATATATATAATTATATTAGATTGTTCTCTGTCTTCGCCTAATAAAGACATAAATTGATTAATCATCAAATATCAGCACGTTTATTTATCAATTGAAATTTAGCCGCCAAATTTTTATGGTACTATTGACGAAAAGAGAGTAAAAAAATTGTATGATTTCTGAAATTTGAGAGTTAAAGTGAGTTTACTTGCGAATATGGCTTCTCATTAGACACACTTAAACTAATTTCGATCTCTGAACCTGAAAAATCCCACAAAACTTGCTTCATTTTCGAAAAAAAACGCTTTGGTACGGTTCACAATACTTTCTTTCTCTTCTTCACACGTGAGATTTCCGCGAAGTAAAACGAAATTTTGACTAAAAATGATTGAGTTTTTTCGGATCAAACCAGATCAATGAAAAATTTACGAAAATTTCGGGTTTTAGATCTGATTTCGGTTACGATTCGCTTGAATGGAATTGGGTTAAGGTTATGTTTGATAGAACCGTTTCGGTCTCTGGTATACAGATCTAACTGGACAAGCTTTCATGATGATTATTTGTGGTATGATATTTAAAAAAATTAATTTTTATATCGTTCAAACTTTAGTTCGTTCTTCTTAAACTATCAGAGGGTACTATGACACAAATTATGATTTACTTGTAAATACTGACGAGCATATGTCGAAATTCGAACAATAGGCCACATGTTTTCATGTGATTAGTTTAAATGTTTTGATTGACAGTCAATCAGATCACATTTTCGAATCCCGGCAACGTCGGTCACGTGATAATTTTGGACAAGCTATCTAATTCTCATTGTCTCGATACCTTTAGACACAGATGCATTGGGATAACCCGATTCCAGTGGCCCCTGGACTGAAGAGATGAAGATTAAAGTTTAAAAGAAAAAAAACCGACATCAGGACTAGCCTAATTGAATACATACGCTTACTAGCCACGTACTAACTTTATAACCAGCTGGAAAACTGCTGTGCGTCACAATGTAGCAAATATACTATCCGACAGCCGATATCAGACAGGTAGACATGAATAACTTACTCAATGTCATCACACGATTTGACGATGTCCAGATTCGAATACAATAAATAACGAACGATATAACCATTAAACCATATTGGCAGTAAAAGAGTTATCATTTTGTTTTGCCAGTTAAATTCTTTAGAAGTTGAAGCCTGAAACAACAACAGTAAGAGTTATAAATGTCCTCTTCAGATGGAGTTTATTGAATTTCTGTCAGTTTTGTCTTCAATAAATTTCAATCGTTCACAAATACAAATCTTTACATTGTATTGATGTTGCATCTTTTTAGTTTACAGTCTCAACTATAAGATATTTTTGTGTATGTAATGACATAGATCTTTTCGTTTTATCGAGTTTTTGTTTAGTATAGCTATAACCTTGTTCTAAGTCAACTGCAGATCCTCTGTCACGATCAAAAGAAAAATAACGTCAGAATTTTCCTGTACATACTTACGACTGTAACGAACAATGGAGTACTTAAACTTAGTTAGCCTTGTGTATCGTTGCAGAGTATAGAGTAATAAAATCCACAATAAGTATGGAAAAAAAGTTCACAGAACTTTTGTAATCGATATATCTCTGCAACCACTCAAGTATTTTTAACAGGTAACTAGCCATGTGTTGAAACTGTTCTTATGATGCAAAAATGAGGGTGACAGCTCAAGAAATAAGAGAGATATGCATGTGAGAATATTATGAACCTGTTTTAGGATGATTTTTTTACACTTGTTGCAAAAATCTTTGCACTAAATGTTTAATCAATTTTCGATCATTTATAACTGATTCGAGAGAATCAAAAGTACTCTACTAGAATCAGCATTTCATGCTCTTTCCAGATGTATGTTTAAATTTTTTTTCTGACTTATGGTTGGGTTTATTAAAGGGAAATCCTTGACGGAACCAAAAGCGATATTTGTACAAAATGCTCTGTTCACAGATCTTACAGGATAGAAAATAATATTATTCCAGCTCATATTTCAAGAGATATCAAACGAATTTTATACCAAATAAAAGCCCGTCAAAAACGGAATTTAGGAGTATGACTGGTCATTCATAAGAGAAGAATGAAAAAAAATTTAAACATACATCTGGAAAGAGCATGAAATGCTGATTCTAGTAGAGTACTTTTGATTCTCTCGAATCAGTTATAAATGATCGAAAATTGATTAAACATTTAGTGCAAAGATTTTTGCAACAAGTGTAAAAAAATCATCCTAAAACAGGTTCATAATATTCTCACATGCATATCTCTCTTATTTCTTGAGCTGTCACCCTCATTCTTGCACCATAAGAACAGTTTCAACCCATGGCTATTTACCTGTTAAAAATACTTGAGTAGTTGCAGAGATATATCGATTACAAAAGTTCTGTGAACTTTTTCTCCATACCTTACCTCAATTATGTCCACCGGGTTTCGAAAGAAAACAAAAGAGAACATAACTTTTAATGAGTGGTAAATGATGATAGTGGACTGACTGATAGGCTGCTCTGTTATACACTAAAATAGTTCTGCTTTTGTAAAGGACTGTCTTACCCTGGATGATGACTCTATACCAGAAAGTGTTTGCGAATGCCTAAATCATGACGGAAGAAAAAAGTTATTTTGAATACAAAACCTCGTGAATATTGATATTTGTTAAATTAAGCATAATCTATAGATATATTATGAAAAGTCTAAGTGTATAATATGATAATCTAACGTAGAACTAACGTAATCCATAGTATTGCTAGTGTCTAAACCTATACAATTGGCAACAAAATTGATCATACATCCCTCATATTAACTTATGATTGATATTTCTCCGAAACGAAATCACCTGTAAAATTCGGACTTTCGCTAAAATGTTGCAAATTTATTGTAGTTTATTTGCTTAAAATAGAAAGTGTTCTTATCATATAATCATTGTGCTAGGTCAGGAAGTTTGAAATGGACGACTTTCTCTGTTCAACAAAATTGATCATACAGTTGGATTTTTTCATTTTTTAAATAGCAAACTTTAGTCAGTAATCCCAACTCTTTTTCGAGCTTGTTGAAAAATGTTGAAGCCACACTGTAAAAAATAAAGTGGGTCACCAGTGAGTAAAATCGTCTCGGTGGATAAAACGGATCCATTTAAATAGGTCACGGCTCACTAGGTCATCTCTGTAACTCAGAGTCACGCTACCACCGGATCACTGTTCTACTAACGCCACAGTTTCTTTATTTTCCTCAGCGAGTAAAATGGATCCATTTAGATGGATCGCTCAGTAGGCCACTGACCTACTTTATTTTTTACAGTGCAATGATCGATCGGGCTAGATATTTTACCAGAGATAGACAATTGAAGAAGAAAATCGACGTGCTTTTACTCTCGAGTGTGTGATGAGTGTGGGTTTTCTGGATATCGTGATTTTCATCCAACTATATCATGGCCCCTCGAAAACATGATCCGTCCGATCTAGTCAAAATTCACTCCATCTCCGATTATAATTTTTTCCAAAATGACAAAATATCAGAAAAATAATAAAAATCTGTTGAAAATCTCAACTTTTACATATGTTTTTCAGCTTTTTTCTAGAAAAAAAATTGGGACTGAGTCAAAGTTATAAAGTTATCTGGTTCGATCGGATGGACGATTTTTTCGAAAAGCCATGACGTAGCTGGATGAAAATCACGATATCCATAAAACCCACACTCATCACACACTCGGGAGTAAAAGCACGTCGATTTTCTTCTTCGATTGTCTATCTCTGGTAAAAAAATCTAGCCCGATCGAACATCATTAGCTTCAAATTTTTCAACAAGTTCTAAAAAGAGTTGGGATTTCCTTAACGACAAATAGTATTATATGATAGAGAATAAAATACTATACTAATAATATTCGAGTTCGCAACAGACAATCGGATTCTCAGTGCTTTAAAAAAGGAGAGAGGATATCCTTAAATAATGAATGAAATATAATACATAGTCTTTTATCAGACAAAAATAAAATTATGTATAAACACGATGGTCAATCAAAATCAAGTACTTTTGAATACTTAATTTTTGAATAATCAATAATATCCCTTACCATAGATCCTGCCACTCGGAGTGGAAACCGAATCGGTTGACGATCCGATCCAGTTGAACTATTTAAATCGGCTGGTTTAATTAATGTTGGTTTTTACCGATTAAAAATTCTTTTTATAAACTGACAGGTTTTCTACTGGTTAAACTATAAAACAAAAATTTAATCTTTTTGACGAGAAAATAGAATACATTCGGCGTTGGGAAGAAAAACATCTCTGTGATGTACATCCATCTGTTCTTCCAACTTTCTCCTTTTTTTTAATTAGTTATTTTCTCGCTCAGTTTATTCTAACGAAAGAGTTCTATACCATAGTGAATGTACTTGAGTTGAGTAATGAGGACAGTACTTGTGGAATTTCCAAGTAAATTTACTTGTCAAGTACTGTCAAAGTACTTGACGAGTAAAATGGAAGTACTTGGCTGACACAATGCAAGTAAATTTACTTCAAAAGCTTCAGTCAAATACTTATTCCACTTATCTTCATTTTGTATTTTGTACGTATTCTGCAGCCATATTCTGCTTTTGTAGAGCAAATACATGCACTGCTACTAAGTTTGTTCAACTCAGTAGAAATATATAAGTTTATTTAAGTGTTTATATTGTGGTTATATATTATGGTTATTATAGTATATGTTATTGTGTTAATATTGAGGTGTTTATATACAAGCGGTCAATGCAAAAGAAAAGGGTGACTGGCTTGTCGAAGTACGTGGCTGAAGCAAGTTAAATAACGACACTTGGCAAGTTCTTGATCAAGTACTTGCCGAGTGCTTAACTTGTCACATACTTCCCAAGTACTCATCAAGTAACCAAGTACTTGTGCCAAATACATACACTAGGATATAGTTTAAAAAAATAGACTTTGATCAGTTTGTACTTGCTCACTCCTATAACATGTGCCTAACTAATAAATTTCTAGAAATGAAGTGTAGATTTCGAATGTATTCTATTCGTCTTTTGATATTAACTCGGTATTAAATAAGAAGTCATCAATTTGTTTTAGAGAGACAGATACAATTATATGACAACTTTTCATATAATTCGTGTAGCGATAATAATTCGTTGTCTTTTTGACGGAAACAACAACAAACTTTACCAACCTTAGCTAAAATTGCTAAATCCGTCTTTGTAATTCAAGTATCGTTTGCAGAATCCGAACGATATTTTTCAATAGCTGGACAAATTCTAACAGAATAAAGATCTCAATTTGTAAATATAGTTAGTTTTTCGTTGTTTCTTTTTATTGCTAGCGGCTTGTCCATGTAACGAACTGATATTTTTCCATGGTTTAGTTTTAAGGTCGTTTAGTGGCGAAAAAATTAGTGCCCTAAGTATAAGGTAAGCGATAAAACAAAAAGAACCAAAAAGTTAAAAGTACAAAAAAAATTAAAAATCCAGCTCACGGAGAACGGATCTTCGTCTCAAGCCCGAGAAACACAAACGTTAAAGTTTTTTACTAAGCGATTTTTTATCCGATCCGGTTGAAAAATTCTCAACCGATTCTGACACTAATGCATCGAAGAAGCTTGAATTGAATAATGATCCTAACACTCAATCTTATACTCACAACTTATCAATTTAAATTATATTGTTTAATTAATCTGACCATATCTACTTTAAGCTGTTCATTTTCTCCTTTACACGCGTGTAATTCTCGTTTAACATTAACAAAATCTCGAAAATTCACTTGTGTTTGTTCATTGTTTGTATGTTCAAGTTTTGTAATTTTCTCTTTCAATTCACTATTTTCAAAGAATAGATCTTGATATTTATCACATTCAATATCTATTTTTCGTTTTAACATTTCAATTTCATTTTTGTATGATAAAAACTGTTTTTCACATTTTATATGCTCATTTTTTATTAAATATAAATCACTGACACTTTGTTGCAAACGTTCGTATTCATGTTTGATCGTTACTAATTTTTTCATTTGTTTATGTTCAATATTGAATTGTTCAATTGTTTTCAACTGTCGTTCATTTTCTTCTTTCATCAACTGATAAGAATTTGTTAATTGTTCATAATTTTTTTCCATTTCTAATGTTCGTGTTTTTAAATAATCATAGGCATCTAGTTCTTTTCGTTGTTTATCAATGCCAATGTGCAATTCAATTATTTTTTCTTTATATTCATTTTCTTTCTTTTCATTGAGGTGTACTTGTTTTTCTAATTGTTGTTTTAATGTTTGATTTTCATTTTCTAACAATGTATTACGTTCATCAACACGATCTAATTCACGTCTGAATTCATCACGATTAATTGCATATTGTTTTTTCAATTGAACATTTTCTTCTTCACTATAGATGAGTCTTTTTTCTAATTCAACAACTTTATCGTTAGTACTGGTATTAATTACAACAGGTGAATCAATGACAGGATCATCAACAATTGTTGATTGAGAAGTAGGTCGTGTAGGCTAAAATAGTAAAGTCAAATAAGATCATATCAATACGAAAAACATTTCTCTTGTCGCACAGACACGATTAACTCACTCTTTGAATCACCAATTTTATTACTTTTTTCTCAATAATAAACTTGCCTGTTCTGTTGATATTTCATTTGTTTCACTTGAAATGTTGTTTTCTACTTGTGTCGAAATGTTGTTTTCTACTTGTGTCGAAATGTTGTTTTCTACTTGTGTCGAAACTGAGTTGAGCTGATCATTAAGTGTTTGAGTACTTTCGTTTTCTAGTTCTTGTTGTGACACTTGCCTTTGAAGTTGTTGTACTTGCAATTTTAACTGGCGATTTTCATCGATTACATGCTTTAAATATTTCAGTGTTTGAATATGGCGATTCTGAATAAATTTTTCGACGGTGGGCGGTTGTGTTTGTTCTAATTCATAGTCAGAATCAACGTCATTATCCCGACTTAAAAGTGTTGAACGAATATCACTGTTTGACTCAATCATTTCTTTTTTTAAAGAAGTGTGTTTTAACGTTGATCACATTTTTTTACTCTACAAAAATGTGTTTCATATTTTCATGATTTGAAAGAAAAAAAGGAAACAATCAGAAGAGAAAAGTAGTCATATTTCTTTTTACATTTTGAGATGAAGAAAGAGAAGAAAAGAATTTGATAAACAGTAATTTGGAAATGATATAGCATTTATCGAATGGTGAGAAATCGAGTTCTCTTTTTGAACGTTCTGAGACATGCAGCATGTTGTGTTGTCAGTACGTTCTTATCACTCATTGTTTATTTCTTGATAATTGCCGTAAAACTTATCCAGAACGACCATCTGTAATGGGTAATTAACGTAGCATGTTTGAAAAAATAAGGACATCTGTACAATGAACAGCTTCATCCATTTTGCTTCATGTCGATGATTGGAAGGGAATGGTTACTGTAACCTTTTTTCTCTTCAGAGAATAAATTCAGATAATTATTAAAAAAAGTCGAGTTGATGACTTTACCATATCCCTACATTTATCTGTCAACAGTTATTAACACATAGGAGTAGAGAGAGGAAATGCTTAAGCAAAAAACTCTTTACTTCTGTGAGGGAAAAGTAAAATTAGACCAGACTTCCCCCGCATTTTGCGGACAAATTCCGCATTTTGGAGTTTTTTCTGCAATTTGTCCGCTGTCCGCTATTTGTCCGCATTTTGAGAATTGTCTGCTTTTGCTGTTTTTCCCCTGTTTACATATAACATTTACAAAAAGAATGTCTATTTATTGAGGATTCTCGTTCTCATCCTATTGTCAAACCAACACCATCTCCAAACGTGCACAAATTAGTTTCGTTTATATTTTCGATTCCGTGCAGTAATTCATCCGTCGAAAGTGCATTTTCTTCCATGAAACATCTATTAACGATAAAAGAAATCGTATGTCGATAGAAATGATTGCAGCTGAGCTAAAAATTCGCTTAAACTCATCGTTATCATGCACTGAAATTTATAATTATTTCTTATCAACGCCAGATCTGCTTAACTTATTCATTCTAATCAAAAATATACAGTCAAACATATCACCGGATCGAAAAATTTCAAAAGCCTGTTCGGTCGAAACCGATTGCAGATTCGTTTTCTCCACGGTTGATTATGTGGTACGCAATAACTTTTGGATCTTTTGGACTTTAGAAAAAATTTTCCCATGGTCTTGCTCAAAAATTTTTCAAAATGTTACTGTATGGGACCAAAGGCAAAACGATGTCGAAAATTTTTTCTAAAGTACCCCGATCCAGAAGTTATCGCGTACCGCATAATCAACCATGGAGAAGACGAATCTGCAATCGGTTTTGACCGAACAAGTTTTTAAAATTTTTCGATCCGGTGATATCTAAAGAAAAGCTCTAACATTGATATTTATGTAAACTTGCTCTCTATCATAATTTCTACATGTCTAATAAACTTATCTCACAAAAGCATGAATGTATTCCCACGTCACTGGACGATACCTCTCAAATATCAAGCTCGATACAGAACTAAGATAAAGAGTTCAATTAATGATGCGGTACATTCTTGTACAATGTGGTCATGGAATCATCTAAGAAACGTCTCGTTAGTATTGAGAAGCGTATCGAAATCATATGGTTTACGATACGAATAAACCTAAACGTCATTCATGGAAACTCAATGTACGCTTAATTCGAATACCTGAGAATAATGAATCAACAACAGCAGTAGTTCAACGAGCCGTTTAAATTACATCGCAGCCTACATCGAAATGTCACACAGATTGGGTACTAAGAAACAAAAACAAAGATCGTATCACTACCGCTCATTTGCCTGGCCGAGTCAAATATAGAAATTTTTGATTAGAAACAAGTAAAACTAGAGAGCCAACTGCTTTATGGGAAGACTGGAAAGTCGACTGAGTTAAATGGTTTATCAAAAAGCTAAAATTACGAAAGTTTGACTAAAATCTACTGCAGAAAAGCTGTTTTTCTTGCAATTGTAGATAGAATACATGTTGTAGATAGAATAGGATGTTTCCGCGGTTATTCCTTCTTCTTTGTTCTTTAATAAATTACTTCCATCAGAAATCTTTTTGTCCATCTAGGAAATAGATTTCATTAATGCATTCATTTGAAGCTCATTCTCATTCTTTTGCATAACTTTTGAGTGGAAAGGGTGAATACCTGCAGTTCTTCGCATCCGAAAGAGACGAAGATCTGACGATACTACCTCAGAAGGGTCTTCATACATAGAAACTATCAATGTTATAAGAGAACATGGCATACGATCTTTTACGTGATTTCAATTTTTTTTCTCTCTCGCACATACCATTACAATGTTTTTGATATCAATAACGAATGTACACACCGGACATTTCTTCTTTGTCTCAGAAAAATGCTAACTCTAAAAGATCGCCTACTTCAAATGTCTTCTCGTTTTTTCTCCATAATACGTGGAAGAATATTTAGACTTGATTTGACTACACGAATTTGTAGAAAATGTGTCCACTTTCCAAAGTTGAAAATCGCAGGTGTTTATCTCTT
The DNA here is from genome assembly GCA_905250885.1 of Didymodactylos carnosus. Lineage (NCBI taxonomy): Eukaryota > Metazoa > Rotifera > Eurotatoria > Philodinida > Philodinidae > Didymodactylos > Didymodactylos carnosus. The sequence goes on from CAJNOQ010003755.1 coordinate 18,794, forward strand.
TCGATTCAAAAATTATTCACATAATGAGCAAGATGATTGTGTTTGGAGATGGATTGCAGTATATTTTTAATTTTGTTTTTCCTTTTATATAAGCGAGCAATATTCTGTCTGTCACATAAGAAAAAATACTAAACACTAAAGATCTAGTGTTTTAGCTGTGATCTAATGATTCAGCCTGGAAGGCTAATATAAGGAAACGTTTCAAAATATATTCCGGTCGATCGCTGTTGATATAAGCTTTATTCTGTCAGAATACATGCGGAATACATTATTATATTAATTTAAAGTACACAAGTTGTACACGATACTCATTTGTTTTTTAGGAAAGGATCTCTTTTAGTTTTTGAGATACAGGACCAAACTGATACTTGCTACATCCTTAAAGGCGCCAACGGCAAAGCGATCTTACCCC
>CAJNOQ010003756.1:0-19204 GCA_905250885.1 Didymodactylos carnosus
TGCAAGATGATCTCAGAATCTTGACAGATATCGATAAATCTGCATAAGATCTTGAAAGAACTGAACAGAAACTTCCGAAATCTTTCAAGTTTTTATCAAGATCTGCAGTCAAGATTTTTTACTTGGGGCATACTCGATGAACGTTGTGGATCTTAATTTTTGGCGATAATTTTGAGTAGTATGATGGATAAATTTATCGATATTTGAAAATATATTGCATAAACTCATATTATCAATCAGCTTAAAACTTGAACATTTGGTGTCATTAAAAATAAATATTTAATATGATCAAAACATTTTTCTTTAGGAAACATTAGAAGGCAAAATCGAATTCTATTACAATGTTTAAATATTGGTAGAATAGTATTCTTCTTTTTTTCTTCCTCGAAATGAAACTGTTCATAGATCTTTAATGAGTGAAGCTTTTGATTTTTTCTTTTACTCGTATGAGAACTGAACGTATGAAAAGTGTTTTTCATTTCAACATAGACGGAAGATATTTTCAGGAATAAAGTCTTAGTTTTATTTCGTTTCAGCGTTTATATTTCTCAAAAATGCTTCCATAAAACACAAACCATGACAACAATTCATAATCTATCAATTGATGTTATTATTGAAATTTTTGACTATTTAAATGATATTGATATTTTATATAGTTTTTTTAATAAAAAAAAGAAACGATTTGAACAATTAATCACGCGTTATACGAGTGAAATTAATATAACAAAATACTTATCTTCATTTAAAGTTTTTTCTTATTTTTGTTTAAGTATTCTACCATTTATTAGAAAAAAAATTACATCGCTAAGTTTAGGTAATGGAAATTCTTGTGATCAGATTCAACTTTTTATTTTGTCAAATCAGGAACTAAATTTAAAAAATAAATTTATTCAATTAAAATATTTACAATTATATTTTGATGATGAAAATGATATTTTACCATTTATTTGTTTATTTTCAAATTTATTTGAATTAAAATTGATTAAAAATATTGAAAAGAAATTACTGTTTGAATTAACATCATTAACAATATTAAACGCAGTTTTCAATGAAAATAATTTATACTTGAATAAATGTTCAATCGAAAAAATTTCAATTTCAAGTTTTGTCAATCAACATTCAGGAAAATGTTTCATAAGAAATTTAAATATTACCATAGAATGGTGTTCTATGTTATTTCAATTAATTGAGTTTATACCAGTTATTGAAATATTACAAATTAAAATAAATTTGTTTGATAAGAATAGTTGTCAACAACAACAGGAACCGTTAATATCAACAACAAACAACCAAGATGACCCAATAGCTTATTACAAATAAATTTCGAATAAAATTCCTTATTTAACGAATTTAATATTAGAAATCAAATCAATATCTTCTTCCGAGCATCTAATTCAAATTGAATTATTTGTCAGTAATTTAATATTATCGAAAAAATTATCATTTCGAATAGGTCAGTAGCACTCAGGGATGTCATTCGCCTTGCACAAATACACTAACGACTGTACATTACTTAGAATGTTACCCAGATCGACTCTCACGGCAAAGTCGCGACATGAAAAAGTCATGGCGTGAACGCGTAACGCGATCGCTATTGGACTCACGAAGAATGTCACGATTTTCGCGATCACTATAAACTCATGATGAAAAGGGATTTTTCCAATCCACTCGCGAAACTTACGGCGTGACTCTTGCTGTCGCCGCGTGAGCCCCGTGTTTTCCCCAATATTTGGACTTGAGTCCTTATTCTCACAATGTGACTCACGAAGTCGCGTCGTGAGTCCCGCGTTTTATCAAAAATTCAGCGCGACTAGTTGTTGTCGCGACATGACTCTCGCTGTCGCGACGTGACTAACCAGGGACTCACGGTTTTTCTTCAGCAAAACCTTATCACGCCTTTTACTTACTCGCACTTGTTTTTTGCTCCTGCCTCTTGAAGTGCTTGTTCGATTTGGAGTTTTCCTGTCTGAACAGAGCTTGTAGGGATTTGATTATTGGATACATTATTGGATACAATGATACGATCATTGTATCATTCGTTTTCTACTTATAAAACGAGGATAATCTTTTTAAGAGCTACATGAGCAGATTTGGCTCATCGTGATCTATAGTTTGACGTACTTATGATACTTATTACTTTTCTCAACTATTATCCACTTTTCCAATCACCTCTGAAAATTAAGGACGCTCTGACGTTGTAAAGGCGCTTTTTTGCTGTTTCGAGTATAGAATATTGAAAAAAGCTTTTCTGATTAATATTCGACCTAGTAAAACTTAATCGGGCGCATGTTTTTATAACGAAGTTTTTTTCAGATTTTTTTGCTAAACAGTAGATGTCATAGAATGAAAAGAAAGGCGTTACGATTTTGCGAATTAGAGATGTCAGGATTCCTGCATACCTTTATCTCTTTACCTCTTTATTACTTGATATTCTATCGAAGAGTTTAGTACTGAAACGTGTGCGTAAACACTGTGTTACATTCCAGACCAGTTATGTAAGTCATCATCTTGTAGAAATGGTGGAATCTGTCTTCGGCGTGATGAAATAGCAGGTTTTTCATTCGAAACGTTCACATGCATCTGTCCAGAGCAATATGATGGCAGATATTGTGAACGTTGTACTGCCAGTATTCATATAAAATTTGAAAAATTCCCCAAAGTATCTCCTATGTTGTCGCATCTTATCGGTATAAATGGAGATATCGATGAACCCACTGTACATACCATGTTTGAACGAATCAAGTTATACCAGCATGACCTGATTATTTATTACACCTTCAACAACTACTTCCCAACAATCGCCTTCTCACAATTATTTGAGAATAACCAAATTCAACAAAATAATTATTATTTGGTATCAGTGCTATCATGCGAAGATTTGATAAGACTGAACAGATCGATGTCGTTATCAGATAAATGCCCGCACATAAATGAACTTTAAACGATTGCATATCTTCGTCACGATTTTTAACCAAAGTGAAATATTATCATCGGCCATGTCAGCAGTGACAAGTTAAATGTTTTTTCGATGAACAACACATGTGTCTATGTAATCGTGACCACTATGCGGATTGTTTCCATTTTGATCATCAACTATATGGTTGTAAGACAAATGTATGCGAGAATGGTGGAACATGTATCCAAGATGATGAAACTTGCCCAACACGATCGATCTGTGTTTGTCAAGATTGTTCTTTTGGTACACTATGTCAATTCACAACAATTCACGGTTATTCACTATCGTCAGACACCATTATTGAAGCACATGTTCCACGTGACGTCAGTGTTTCACGTCAGCCATTAATAATTAAATTAAGCCTTGGAATAGTCGTGACTATGTTTATATTTGGCGTGCTAGGAAGTTTTTTATCCATCCTAACATTCAAACAACCCAGAACACGCGATTGGGATTGTGTAATTTATCTTTTGTATTCATCGACTGTATCCTTAATCACCATGTGCATTTTTTCCGCAAAATTTTTATATCTATTAACGACACAAATTAAGTCAACACCAAATCGTACCATTGTTTAGATGAACTGTATTGTAATTGAATATTTATTGAAATTTTTACCAACAACAATCGACTGGTTAAATGCATGTATGGTCGTCGAACGAGTTGTCAGTATTACATTAGGGGTCAAATTTGAGACAACAAGAAGTGTCAAATGGGCAAAGTTCGTTTCGGTTGTATTGATTTTGTTAAATATTTGTAGTGTGGTACATGATCGTATTCATCGCCATTTAGTTAATGATGAAGAAGACAAACGTATATGGTGCACAATTAGTTTCAACCAACATCCTCGGTTGAAGTTCTATAATTCAGCGTTAAATATATTTTATTTCGTTGGGAGATTCGGAATTAATGTTATATCGGTTTTTGTCATCATTATTCAGTCAGCACGTAAAAGATCAAATATTCGTATAACACAAACATAACATGAACATCTGAAAGAACAATTTAAAGAATTGAAATATTTAATTATCAGTCCAATTGCGCTCACCGTTTTCGCATTATCAACATTGATCATTTCATTTATATCTACCTGTATGAAATCAATGAGTGAATCCATATCTCTATTTGATGGGATATTTTGTGTCATTTATACCATCAACAACGTTATTTGTCATTTTTGTTTTACCATCAGACACATATAAAAAGGAATTTTTGGCTATATTCAAACATTCTTGATCAACGAATTAGAAATAAATTCTACTAACTTCACTTTATATTCAGATATGATATATCGAGTTTTCACTTTTAAACATTTTGGTTTTGCTTTCTCAACGTGATACGACAGCCACTTGTTAAGTATAGAGTTATACACTTAGCGCACTAGTCCAGCGCATGTTTTGTACATAGTTCTATTCACATGTTTTGTTTTTCCTTTTTCTTTTGAGATCGTGATATAGTTTACAGTCCATAGTCTACTTCTTTCTCTCCTTACCTATATTTGTTATCATTTTTCACTAGTATTGTATCTTAGATCGCATTCTTGATTTCTTCTTCATTGTTTTATAGTCTTCGTTTCTTTGTGTTTTTTATTACTATTTTCTAAAATATATTCATTACCAAGTGGCATCGTTCTAACAAGACAGGTGAGTACATTGCGCCTTCTCGTCTTTCCTTGGGAGCAGCAAGAGTCTAACATCAGAGTCAGTGGTCCCGGGACGAAAGGTTAGCACCACGTGCATTATTGAAGATGTTTTGCTATTCTCCTTTGACAGTGAGGTGCTGTGCAAATGGAGAGACCTACCTCAATTGATAAAGAATTTGACGCTGATTCCAACTATATTATTTAAAATTTTTTTAAACATGAGCGCATGGTCCAGAAATCCATCGGAAGATGGTGTTTTTTCATGTTTTCGAAACTTAGTTTTCTCGGTGAGTAGTGAACCACTCGAGTTGGAACTTTTAGGCTTGAAAATAGCTTTTCAACATGAAGATGAACTCAAAAGTCAAATTCAGTTAGTAGTCTGAATTCCTCCACATCTCATCTTTAACAAAATGTAAGTTTCATTCACTCAGGTCTAATCTATAAGTCTGCTGAACCTTGAAAGCAGAAACAAAGTTTTTTCGGTTTTTGCCGATTTTGTGTCGCATTTTTTATTGGAAAAGGGCTCTTTCCATGGATCGCGGTGGTTATTTTCGGATTCTATATAGTCCGGAGTAAATGAATCAATTGCAAACCCAATGCCCCGGTTATTAATATCTGAGATATGAGTTTTGAAAAATCTGGTTTTCCTGAAAATCTGTTGTCTTCAAAATTTGAGAGAAAAATTTCAAACGGGTGTCAGTTTGTAGAGAATTGAATTTTCAAAATGAGATGCTGCATAAGTTTTTCAGACTTAAAATGACCGAGTTATACATAAAACAAGACAGGCTTCGAAGAACTGTAATCGAAAATGTTTTATTGGGCATTTTTTAGTATTCTATCTCATTTTCCTTATAACTCGGTCATTTTAAGTCTGAAAAACTTATGCAGCATCTCATTATGAAAATTCAATTCTCTATTCAATTTGCGCCGATGTTTAAAAAGATTTTAAATAACATATTTGGAATCAGCGTCAGATTCTTTATCAAGTGAGGTCGGTCTCTCCATTTGCACAGCATATCACTGTAAAGTGTGGGCCGATGCCGATGGAAACACCCTTATCCAAACATATCGTTCGATACGAAAGAAAACTGCATAGATCAGGTGTATTTGAGGAAAGCTTTAAAATAACAGATAAGTTATTGATAATAGAAAATTAAAATGTGAGCCCCTGCCATATTCTGTGATATCCACAGTGATAAAAAGCAGAACTTATTCTCACATCCATTAGGGAAACACCATAATACTTGGTTTTTAAATATTTTATGGGAAAAAGAGACAAATCACAGGCAAATATTGCTATTGTTACCATTAACATAATATGTCCTTTTAGTGCATTGAATTCTGGATGAAAGGTATTTTTAGAAACCTTTTTTCTGATTGAAAATAAATTTAAAACCATTCTTTATCAGTACTGCCAAGAAAAATAGATGCATTAAAATTATCTGATCAGGTAATATTATGCAAAGAAATGTAGATAAAATCCAAAACAAAAAGTCGAAAATGATATTGATGTGGCTTGTAGAGTGATATGCAATAGACGTGGTCTAATTATTTATTTTTACTTACGCGTAATAGACTTATCAGAATAAACAATTCAATCTCCAGCATCATTTAACGACTATTTAGCTATAAAAAGCCATTAGGATAAAAGCCTCGTTTCCAATTGCATAATATATAGCTATTGATAATCAGGAAAATATTTGAAAGCATGCCACCCAATATGCGGGTCATGTCATACGAAAACTAGAGATAGGGAATTGAGAAGCTGTTACTTAATTAGACATACGCCCATAAGTGCATTTTTGTTTCTGTGATATTATGTTGAAGCTGGCTGGTAAGCTGGGTCATTTCTTATTACAACTTTCAATGGACTGAGTGATAATTATAACAATTAATACAGTGCTTCACGAAAGGAAAATATGTTGTATCAGAAGCTACAATTTTTATCAAATTTTAGTGTCTGTCTTACGGTAAAGATTTATTTTTGTAATAAAATGACATTATCAGATAAAAAGTCCAAGTTTAACGTATATTTAACTTCAGAAACACCCATTGAAAATTATCAGATGATCCAAAAACACTTTTTCACGTTTTTTGCTAATACTAAAGGTCGTTGGACTGGCCGGCCTGTATTATCGGTTTTATCTGAAGAATTCTGTACAGAGAGGGCAGAATATTACACATCTGCCACTGAAATCGGAGCTGTAAAAATCAATAACAAAATTGTTTACATAGACTACTGCTTAAAAAGCAGTGATAAAATAACACATGCCATCCACATACATGAATTGGATTGCCCTCAAGAAAATGGATTGGTTGTTGTCCACAAACCTGCTGGTATACCATGCCACCCAACTTCATGATATCATGAATATTGTGTTTTAAATACCTTGGCCTATCCAAACTTGCAGTGTTTACATCGATAGATTTAGTAATGTCCGGTGTGTTGTTGTTAGCCGCTCCTGAATGTGAAATTTCATTGGATGGAGCCAAAAAAAGATACGTAGTCAGAGTAAGTGGATTATTTCCCGATGAAATAAGTGAACAAAAAGATTTTAGTACTTCCTGGGAGAAGCAAGCTTTGTGACGAGGGTAAAGAATCATGCACTGTATTTATTTAAATTCATACAAATACTTTTTAAACGGAAAGTGGTACACAGCAAAATTGCCTGATTAGACTAGTCTAGATGTTTAGAATAAATGTATACAGGCCATTTAATGTGTCAAACATAGCGTAGAAATATATTCAGACTTGTCCAGTATATTATGCGTGACGCATCTTGTGGTTACAGGAGATATTGATTGTCATTGCATTCAAATCAACGATTGTTCGATGAATCTGAAGGCGGTAAAAAATAAATATGTGTTAGCTCTACATCTAAACAATTGATCAGCTTGGCTGTCAGTTGCCTGTTAATCTACACAAACCATGTGATAATCATTTATCTAAACAATAATATAAGAAAATCCTCATGTCCTTAAAATTATATAGTGGATTCTGGTTGAATTCTGATAGAATTGCACTTATCACAGCAAAATTGAGTAGTATTCCAGTGATAGCTTGTTAGTGTTGATTTCTGTTGGAATTCTGGAATTTCCACGGACCTGGAGAAGTTGACACTACTGGTTTATTTGCAATATAAATTTTCATGGTTTTAAAAGCAGTCCGCCTGGTGCAAACTTTTTCTGCGTTCCCCTTCAGCGGCGCTGCCCTTTAATCGACTGAATTCTGCGCCGTTGGCCGTTCGCCCTTTTTGCGCCATTGAAATGCCAGTGGTCGTTCACCATTTTTGCGCCGTTAGCAGTTTTAGCTAGGAGTTAGCTATTCGACAGAAGTGTTATTAGTTTCTTAAAATAAACTAATAACTAGCTAAAACAGTCAACGGCGCAGCAGTGGCTGAGCAATGACGGACTTTACCGTCGACCGTTGGCCATTAAAACGTTCTGGGATTCGATCGGTTAATAAAATAATTCGCATGATGTAATACATGAAAATATTCGTCAGCTTTTCTTTTTTTCGTGTGTGCCGTAAAGTGTGACATGAAGGCTACGGTTCGATAACTATTTGTCTATCATTCTACAGGCTTTGTAATCAATGCAAACTACCGGGACTCGAGAAATTGCAAACTGTTTCTAATGTATACTGTATAAGACAAAACTTATAGAAATACAGAAAGAAAAGAATACTCATGAGTCAAGTTATCGTGGCTACCCGACGCACAAAAACGAACAACAAAACGAAGCATAATAACATTGTAATTACGTCACGATACAAATTGCCTTCAAATTCGAAAGACGTAAGACTTGAGTGAAACTATGACGTAATCGAAGAATATCGTCCAAAGCGCCTAGAAGTTCACCAGATATCTTTACTGGAGCAAACTCTCACCCAGTCTTATTTTCTGTACATATTTCTTTTCAACAAATACTATCTACACACTCTGCATACCATCATTTAAGAAAGGTATAAAGATAAATAATAAAAAACCTGTTGTATTTTAACTATCACTTTTATTATTCCACTGTAACCATAAAAGAAGATGCTGATCAATGCTGTGACTTTTGCGAGGTAACCTACTGCAACATTTTTCCATCACAAACAGCTCGCCACTCTATTCGGAAATTTTCCTATGTCTTTGTTTCTTGTTTTGAAAAACTAAAACCTACGGAATATAGACAGTTTTGAGTGGCCTACAAAATGGCCAATTCACAAAAGCGTTCTGGATTTGGTTCATGATTTTCTAGAGATCTGGTTTTCCCGAAAACGCGAGATCTGGTTTTCAAGAAAACGCTCAACAAAAGCCTAAGCGCAGATCCAGGGTACATATTCAGAATCAGCGTCGTCAGCTGCATATAGTTCACCTAGTTTCACCGAAAAAGCGATTTTCAACTTGGGATGGTGGTTCCCTCGTAAGTTGAACTTTGATGAAACATTTTTTGGAAGTTTTAACTTAAGCAAACATGTTATCGAAGAAGTTAACTTCGACAAAAAAACACTATCAAAGTTATAACTTCCGCAAGAAGTATAAATTCAGCACAGCATATATATTCATATGAATACATTTTAAATATATAAGTTACCTGCGGTGACTTATTCAACAATATGTAGAAGTGGGAGAGAGGAGAGAATGAAATACGTACTATTATATGCTAAGACGCTATTAAATATTAGCATTCGTATACAGGTAAGACGAACGAAATGACGCAGCAGTTTTTACTTGTATTATTTTCCTTACTAACTATATGTAAAATCAATGGTGACAATCCATTAAAAGAATCTTTTACCAACCATAAAAGACAACTTCATGGTACTACGAATGATTCAACAACATCGGTCAATATTTATTCAAATTTTGCTGAAATTACTCGTAAGATTAGTGCCAGTGAATTACCTGTTGAATTTAGTGAAGATGAATGGCAAAATATACGTTCAGATACAATTACATTATATGGTACAAATATCAATATTACGTCACAAACATTAACAGAAAAGAAAAAGTCATTAAATGGTGAAAAAATTTATCTACGTCGTTCACATGGTGGTAAAACTCAAATTGTTGAAGTAATAATGATTGATGAAAAACAAAATCTTGTTCAAGATATGTCAACAAAACGCTATTTTAGATTATTGAATAGTGATAAAGTTGAATATACATCTTTACCACCAACACAAAAATACATTGTTTCATTTACATATAATATTAAACAAAATATTACAGATCAAGGATGGTATTTAACTTATCTTAGATCAAATTTAAATTGGAAAACACGTTATAATTTATTTTTACAAGATGAAGAACAACCACCACAATTGAATTGTCTTGCCGATATACGAAATGATGGTGAAAACACTGTTGCGATTAAATCAGCTGAATTGTTAGCCGGTGATATTAATATTCAAATTAGTAATAATGATGGTTCAAGTAATGGATCTCCAGAGGCTGGATCTGGTTCATCGAGCGGTAATACTCCTTCATCCCCGCCAGTAATTTCCATACCAAAAGAATCAGCTGGTATCTATGCGTTTTCTATTGATAAACCATTTACAATTGAAGCAAAAACAAATTATATTTTACCAATGTCTCAACCAACAGTTAAAGTTGACCAGTTTTGTTCAATTAAAAAATCATTTTATCCATCAAATAATGGTGGTAATGCTCAACGTTCATATCGTCTACGTAGTGATCAGTTCTTATCAAACGGTGATGCACTTATACGTGCATTTGGTAGTTTAGTTGGCGAAGCTTATTGGCCTGATATAGCAGCCAATGACGACTATGAATTTTCTGTTGGTGTTGATCCTGATGTTGTGTATATAGAAAATGTAGTATTACTTCCATCTAAAGTGTTGAATAATACATCAGCAAAACCACAATATTCTGGAAGTGATGTAACTACTGTTAGACAGTTATCATATGATATAAACTTAAAATTAAAAAATTTTAAAAAACGTCTAGTTAAAGTTGAATATACTCTACAATTTGATGGAAAACAATTCATGATACAAGGAAAAACTTCCTTTATACAAGTTGGGACAGAAATTCAAGGAAACTTTACGTTAAATGGAGGTGAAGAAAAAGATTATAAATTTAAAATTAACACTATAGAATAAAAGTTTTTATTTACTCATATACTTCTTTATGTCGAGAAAAACTTGTTGTCATCTTCTTCTTATTATTATTGCAATAAGAAGTTTTTATAAGCCATACTTCTATTTTATTCAATCTTTCTTTAATTGCTATTTGTTCAATTCGTATCCAAGTACTATGATTTCTTAAACAAGCGCCTTATAATAAACAGAAAAATCTAATTTTAAATATAAGATGTTCCTGCAAAGAAATACCTTTGGCTTTGCTAGCATATTCTTTCGCTAAATCATCTCAATTCTCCGACGTTTCTTCGCTGCTAATGTATTTTCATTAGATCACCAACACATTTTACTATGTTTATTTTCTTTAGCGATAAACAATATTTCTAATCTTATACTATTCTCGCATAGAAATTCGTTTTTCTTTCTAGAACACTAATATATACGCATAAAAATTAGGAATTTAGATTCTCATTCAATTTTCTTGAAGAAAATATGTTCAACCAATCAAAGTTAACCCACCGAAAAAAGAACTAATCGTTGAACATTGTCGTTGAATTTATAATATTTACTTAATACACGGGGTGTTCTTGAAGTTATTGATGGATAACGATAAGCTTTTAAACGTTGTTCAATATCAGAATATAGAATTCATTGTGATAAATAGAGACACTCCATTCAAATACATGAAATTTTAATGAACAATTGATTGCTAATTATGTCTGAGAGACAATTAGTTCAAAAATACCGCATTTTGTAGCCCGAATCTTTATCTTTCCATCGTATAGTTTTAAGTTCATTATCATTTAAACTTATTAAGCAGACTAAGACACAATCGCTGCACTCGAAATTGTCTTTTCTCGACTTTGATGCGTTGGGTAAACAAAAAATGATGGGAACAATGTCCTCCTTCCAGTGAGGATGAATTAGATAGGGACAAAGTTATTACACTATGCAATTCTAATAACTAATGCAATTCTAATAATGCAATTCTTAAAACGCAAAGCTATATTACACCGAGGATACTCACAATTGTTATAACATTAACCTTTCATGCATTTCTCATTTCTGTGCAGTGTTATTTTGAGATCTTTACGTAGAAAACATTAACTGAGTCTATACGCTAGGAAAGCCCCTATACTTGGTGTATTTCATGATAAAGAAGAACCATTTTTGATACCCAAAATGAATGAAGAAAAATTGCAACTATGCAAGCAACAGTAAATAGAAAAGATGTTATATATCCCTATTCTCTCACTCACTGCAGGTGCTGTGTACTTACCCTGTAAACTGGTTAGTACTGATTTAGTTCTACTTTAAAAAGGTTCAAAAAGCAGACATAAACTGCAAAAACTTCGAGTATAAAAGTAGTCTACTTTAAGAAATAAAGTGCCTTATATAACAGGCATCGTTTTTCGTCTTGTTTAATATGAGAAAAAAACACTGGTATCATCAATCATACACATGGCGAGAGTGTCTATATATATATACGTTTACAGGAAGCAGGTTTCTTCAAAATGTCAAGAAAAAGAATAGATTGCTCCAGGTGCATATCTACGTGATATTAACGTACATATACTCTCACCACGTGTATGATTGACGGTACGAACGTTTTTTTCTCATTTTAAATGAGACGTAAAACAGTGTCTGTTATATAAGGTGCTTTTTTAGACTAGAAGTCAGTACAAGCAGGTGAGTGAGTTGGAACTCGTTCTACAGTAGTTTGTATGCGTCCAGCGTTTGCATGGTTGTTATCTTCCTTGCTTTTCACTCTACATGTTCCCTAAGTATAACATAGTTCAGTGTTATTTAGGTGTTTTGTTGGTTTTCTTTTTTACTTATTGCCTCAATAGCCCACGTGCATAATTTCGTGGTTGGATCATAATGCAGACCATCAAAGCAAAATAGAGTTCTATGGATATACTCGAGCACCAATGATACGCCGTACAGTCATATTCATCCGGATAATAATCCTTTTCTCCCTGAGCACGACAAGTAAACGGATTGGCAGAAGGTTCTGAAGTTGAATTAAAGCCATTATATATATCAATCTCAAAACTCTCAGATTTACGATTTCTCGACAGGTACAACACTGTCAAGCAGAAAGTGTAAAGGTTAGTGCATGTGTTGATGGCAAAAAGTGATGTGTGAAAGCAACTCAGTCAAAACATGTCATAAGTAAAATATCATAAATAAAGGTCATTGCGTAAAATTCTGGAGAATATTGGGATGCTTTCTTAACTGACTATAGCTTAATGCGTTAATGTACGTGTATGTGCTGCTTCCAAAATCTAAATGTGAGAATTGATCGTGCCACTCTGTAAGTTGCCCAACTAGAACTAATTCACTATTAATAGCCAGGGATTACGATTGTTTCTTGGCCAGGACGGAAAGACCTTACGGAAAGTGATGGAGGAAACCTAGAAGGTAAAATATTTATTACGGGAAAGCAGAAGTACCAGACAAGCTACACCTCTGCATCATCGGCTCTCCTTCATCGAGATCAGTGCTTATAGCAGAAGCTCACAACGCCCTATCCATGCTGTTTACACAGAACTGTAGGAAGTCGTTGTAGCGCTGTATGTCAACAATGGAACGGAATTTATCCTACTTACTGACTGTTTTATATACAATGTTCAAGGGTTCACCTCTTCTGAGCCAGAATAAACGTTTTCTTTACCAACTTCAGTCTTTGCTGATAGCAGTTTCTGTTTTAAAAAAGCAGACAAATGTTTTACGTATCACTACCAAGAAGGTCGCGTGTACATTTTTGTCTTGACAAAATCCCTCAGGAATTGGATACGACATTTGTATCGCTATATCACATTGCTGAATTGAATGGCGAACATAATAGCAATAGTGGTAGACCAAAGAGTTGCTCGAATTGAGATAATAATACACACGATTCGTGAATTCACATTTAACATTTTGATTCTGAGCGTGGGTCATTAACACTGAAAGCGGTGCAATTGTAGGGTGTGCCGTAGAAATATCGAAGGACAATATCGTTTAGATAAGTGTAGAACAGTAACAATGTTGAAAGGGAAAAATATCGAAATATAGTAATGTTACTAGTAAACGCTGACTCGAAGCCTCTGTAGTTTATTGTTATTTTTCTCATTATTCTGTTGATTTGTATCTACAACGATTTGGATTATCAACAAACTACAACAATGGTGATGCTGTTAAACATTGATATAGACAGCTAAAAAAAATGGAAAAAACAGTGTATGGATTATTATAATCTTTTCAAGAACAATAGTCTGTGAAAGTTTCCGCTTATCTAAGTTTTTTAAAGAGCTTTTCGACGTTTTTCCATTTCGGTATTTTTTCACTTCGATATTATTCCGCTTCGATATGTCTCCTTCAACATTTTTACCTTGGATACTTTTCCTTTCGACATATCGAAAATATTTACCTAGCCTCGAATTTTTTGCGTTTCCATCAAGTAAACTTTATAAATCAAATACCTGGAGGTAGTAAATTACATGAGAAATTTTGGCGCAAAAAAGAACTTTTAAACCAATCATGTTTCATCTTAATTCTGTGGATATATTCTCAACAGTACGCTGAACTGTACGTGAATCATCGCAACTACATTGTATAGCGTTGGGATACAGTTTATGAAGAAAATTCTACTTTTTCACAATATTAAACCAGAAAAATCTTAGAGTAAGATTTTAATGCGGACTTTTTGGTTATAGAAACTTTCAAAACAATAAAATACACTTAAAACTTTAACTTTATAACACTAAACTTAATTCTTTTGATTCATCTCTTCTCTTGCAGTTGAAAATGTGGTTGAAAATATACGCTAAATTCAAAATTTAAAAACTAAACTAAAAATGATTCAAAAACTCCATTGAATATTTTGTTGAAAATATCTCTCACGTTCATAAAGAATAATGAGATAATCATAGAATGCTAGAAGACTTCTTCCATTTATCTTATAGGAGCTAACAATGGCGTGGCAGTAGAAGAAATTCAACAACGAATAAGCCGTAAATATGAATTTACTGAATGTTCGAGAGTATTTTATAATTAGTCTTTTTTAAGAACCAGCATCTGACGATCAACAATCGCTATCCTTAGCACGTGAGTAGTTTTTATTATCAAACGCCTGAAAAGGAAGTTCTCCACAGAGCTATGTTTATATTTAAGTGCTAACAGCTAATTCCAATTCGACACTTCTTAATTCCAACGAAGTCGTTAATTTCTCGTCCAGAATTACTAGTATGATCAACTAAAATTGTTTTATTTGCCTGATTAACTTGAAAAGATTATTATATACCTGCTGTTTAGATGTCTTAAAAGATGATGCAGAACGGGAATACATCATTTATCTTATGTTACTGTTCATTCGTCATCAACTGATTATACCAGGCATAGAAGAAAGTGTGTCAGCATGTAAAGAGCGAACAATTTTGATATATTACTGATGCTTATTTGTATATAATTCATTCTTAGCACAACCAATTAATTATTTGGAAGTATCAACTGCACAAGATTTACAAACAACAAATAAACAATTAAAAGTTATTGACACTAAGTTGGAACAGCCATCAGTTACTGTCTCTGAGATTCTTTGTAGTTCTGGTATATTAATTAGATTAATGGCATCAATGGGTACAATCATTTCTTTGTTTCTATTTATTTTGTAGAAGATATTCCAACAACGACTATTCAAATATCAACTCTCAATAATTCTCACAGTGAGGGTAATTTTTATCAGATTTTATCATGTTAATAATCTAATTATCTCCGTCTAATTTTAGATTCAAACGAAAGTATACTATTGGCACCGACTATCTTAGCTTCAACAATCAATTCTACATCACCAGACATTCTTCTCCAAATGCCAGAACCAGAAAGAGAAAGTGTAAATACAAACGCACCAGTACCAGGTAATAATCTAAATAGAGTATAAGATACTATTAATGTTCAATTATATACACTATGTGACATTTTAGAATCGTCGGTACAAAAAGCCGCTGATCAAGAACGAAGTGTTAATAGTAAGTAGTCATGTTTTATTATCTTTAGAACATCTGAAAAACAGAATGTTTCTTAATTATACATCCCTCAAATATCGCAGCAGAATTACAAGCTGGTGAACTTGTAACGACAATGCTACAAAACCAACGTAAGACATATTTAATTTTTGCTCTTTATTTTTGTTCTATTATCTTTCATGTTTATTACATAGATAATAACCGTGAAAATAAAAGTTTGTTAACAGTGATCGAACGCCCTCGGTAAGATACGAAACATAACCAACTTGCTTATAAAATATTTTCTTGCCATCTTATGTTGTTTGTAGAAATGAAAAAGTGATGGAATAGAGTATTAAAATATTTCAATATCTGTCATAAAATGAACGGTATTTATGCCATGCAAATCAACATTTTTTTGTGAATATTTAACAAAAGAAATATATTTATCCTAGAAATAATATGACTGTACTAAGGTAGCTAAATTCATAACTTCACGTGTAACTGTACACTAATGTGCCTAAAGAAAAGATAAATTTTGAATATTGTAATGTCGTCATTTTATTTTGACTTTTGTTTGTTGTTTTCGATTAAGAGACACATATAATATAAACAACATCTTTTCTCAATATTATTATAGTATCTGACCCACTAGAAAATACATAATAAAAACATCTGTTTAATTGTGAGTAATCGGTGAATCAGTTGAAGTTTTTTGACGCTTCTGTTGCTGTTGACTAAATTGATCTTTTCGTCTTTTTGAATTACAATCAACTCCTCTGTTACTTTCGACAATTGTTCATTAATCATTTTACTCTTAGTATTACCACCATTAATTAAGATTGTAGCTCTACCTATATCAAGACTATCCTTTTTCTTGATTGCAAGTTGTAAACGTTCGCTACCATCAGTAATTATCGAGTTGGCTTCATTAAGTTCACGTTGTAATTCTTTTTGTTTAATTAATAACTCTTCTTCTTGTTTCAGTACTTGCTTGCAAACTTCATATGCTTGTATATTTTCTATATTTTCTTTTTCTAAACGTTCCACTGCTGCCTTCTTGGAGTGCAGATCTTGTTTGTACAATAGATAAGATGTTTGAACCGCTTTAATAATTTCTTTATTGATGTGTACCGAAATTTAAAAAAAGCTTCTACTCATTCATGATAAAATAAACAAATATATACCTTGTGACTGGATCCATCACCTGCAAATTTAATGCCATCATCGGTAGAAATTGTACAAGCGTATGAAGTTGAATGATTATCTATAAATCATTTTTACACGTTAATACCGCTATTAATCAGTGTTGCTATCAAACGTAGCCTCAGAGGTGTCTATTCCTATAAAAGTTGCATTATTTTCGATGGTAGAGAATGAGTTTTTGTAAATGCTATCTGTATTGTTCTTGCAGAGTTGCAATCGGTTGAATTTTTTCCAACCGGTTCACCGGCGGATTGACCGCGTAGGTCAATCAGTAAAAAGGCGGCTGATTCTATATCACACATAAAGTTCTGATTTTGTGAAAAATCGTTTTTTTAGAAACATAAGGTTGTTTATCTTCAGGACCCATCTGACTTAGGTATTTTGGCATCAGCGTGAGAATGAACACAAGTTCAACTCAATACGAAACGTTTTTTTCCTAGTAGTCTCTTTAGGAAGAATGTGAAATAAATAAAACATCCGTCCGAATGAGCTCTTGATCCGTTGACTTTGAAGATCTAAATAAATAAGTTATTAAAGTACTTTTATCGAAACATCTGGAAGTTCTCTTGATTCAACCTTTCTGTCAATTCTCGTACAATTAAGTACCAAATATGGGATGGATATGTGCCAGTGGTGTATACTCAAATGCGTCCACCCATAAATTACGGAATTCTGCTCCGAAATTCACCAGTGATGGGACAGCTGTAAAATCAATTAATAAATCATTTTTGGAATCTACTGTCGTTTTTCCATTTCCGTTAGGGCGATTACAGTTGAGATCTCGAACAGTTTATATACCCAGGTCAACTGTCATGCCAAATTCGCGAAGCTATCGCTAGTGAGTCGCGAAATTGCGGCGAGATCTTGCAAAATTCTTATCTAAAGAGAAGTTTTTAAGAGCCGTGGCGCGACTGTTGTGATCGCGAATTTCAACAGACGTACTCTGGTTAGTCGCGCCACAACTCTTGTTGTAACAAGCTTTTCTTCAAAAGACTTGCGTAGTCACGTCGCGAGTCGCGATTTTTATCGCAGTGTTGCGGTCTAAGTAGAGGGGTTTTAAAACGTCGCGGCGCGAGTCTTGACTGTTCTATGTTATACTTTATATTATCTTTCTAAACTTACATAAAACACACATAGTGAGAAAATATTAGAAACCATTGGATCCATCATCCATAACATCAGCCATCAAAGAATGTCTGCAGACGGATTCAAGTGTGGTAAATGATATAAAACAAATTGTTACGAATAATGATGGCGACTTTACTAAATCAATCAACCGTATCGCAGAATTATTAACCGTACCAATCATAAGTATAGTCACTCAACGTCTTGAACAGTTTGAATTAAAAATCGACGATTTGGAACGAAGATCACGTTCGCATAATCTTCGTTTTCATGGAATCAAAGAAGAAGAAAATCCTTAGGAACAGATTGTTGAGATAGCCAAATGTATGAGTGTTGAGCTGGCAAAAGATGACATTGAAGTAGCTCATTTCACTGGTGGCGTCAGGGATGGTAAACGTGGCGTTATTGCGTGTTTTTACTCAAGAGAAATGTGCATGGAGCTGTTAAAAAACAGAAAAAAACTTCAACAACCACAAGACCGAAAATATGTCGTCTTCGAAGATTGCACGCAGAGGACAATGGGCTTGTACAACAAAATGCGTACTAAATTATCGGATGGTAAAAAATTTCATGTCTATATTCGAAATGGTCGCGTGTTATACCGTTCAGAATTAAAAAGCAAGGCAAGATTAATCGAAACAGAAAAAGACATTGAAGAAATTATCAATATAGTAGAATGATAAACAACATCTAAACAGGTTCAGTTTTTTTTTTGTTTCCTTCTTTGGTCTAGTTAGTCTCCTGTTCTTCATATTGCGAAACGTTTTTTTTTTTTTTAATCTTGACCTTCTCCAGTTACAACATAGCCTCTTCCTTATTCTACTTCTATTTATTTTATTTTCTTACATTAGCAGACGTATTTGTGCAGTGCAGCCGGCAGAACAGTTAGGCGTGACATATTGATGCTCTCTACTTATTTCAGTTTTACTTTTTTAGTTATACTGTTGAAACAACGTGACATTTATCTCCCTATTTTTCTTCCCTTTCTGTTCAGAACGTTCTCATACATTTACCACAGAAGAAACATAGCAGCTGACAGAAGTGTGACATATTTTTTTTTTTGAATATAATTAACTCCAAAAGTAAGGGCAATGGATGGAAAAAAGACTCAGCCTACATGATAAACATCAGAAGTTTGCGATCAAAATCGGAAACAAACAGTAGCGTGACTAAACTGAATCTTTGTGAACTCCTCC